>CM035788.1:46810648-46865648 GCA_020466265.1 Siphamia tubifer | reverse complement strand
TCCGTCAATAAAGTTAAAGTCGAGTCAACGAGTCGTGATGACATCATCACATTGTCAATGGAGAAACAAGACCCATGTCTGTCCAACAACGAACAACTGTTATTAAAGTTCACTGTAACGTAACAATGTCCACTGACAACACACAAACATCAACACTTTAACGCCAACAAAACAAAGGCTAACGTTAGCAAAGAGTTTTCTGTTAAATTTAACTGAACAACATCAGTAGGTGAACATAACTAAAACTGGACTGTCCACACATCTGTCACATGTCCTCACTTTTTACATAAAGTGAAAAAAGTTTAAGTCAACGGCCAAGACGAACACCACACTGTCCACAACATGTTTGGAAAAAAAACAGTGTGTTGTTTTAATGCACATTGTCTGCTAGCTAGCTAGCTAGCTAGCTCTTAAAAAGTTATTATTAAATTGTGGTGGTGATCTAGAAGAGATCCTGGATTCTGGATCACTTTGAAATTATACATTGTAGTAAATGGAGAATAAATTTCAAGGTGATCCAGGAATCCAGGATGTCTTCTAGATCACCACCACAATTTAATAATTTGTTCCTTGTGTCACTCCTAACACATCCTGAAAATTCTAACAAAATCCATCCATAACTTTTTGAGTAATGTTGCTGACACACAGACAGGCACACAGACAGACAGACAGTCAGGCAGACAGAAAGACAGGCAGACACACAGACAGACAGGCAGGCAGGCAGGCAGACAGACAGGCAGACACACAGACAGGCAGGCAGACAGACAGGCAGACAAAGAAACTCCAGTTAAAACATAACCTCCTTGGTGGAGGTAATTACGGGAGAAATCTCTGTTTTAGTGTAAAAAAAGGTAATAAACAAACAAATAAATAAATAAATAAATAAATAAATAGAGAGTAGCCTGTTACAGAAAATCTGAATAAACTGAAATGTCAGTATAATTTTACCAATATTGTGAATAATCCACTGTTATGTTTAGGTTGTGATGCACATGTATAAATGATAAACTAAAGCACAATATGAATAATATGACATTTATTTATGACACTTATTATTTATTCAGAATTCTCAGGCTGTTCCTGTAGATTTACTGCAACACTGTGAACGTTCCTCCTTCAGATGGTTAGTGTTCAGAGGTGGTCAAAGTACTCACAAAGTACTGCTACCTGTGTGAAAAATACTCTGGTAAAAGTACAAGTACTGATTCCACTTCTTTACTGAAGTAAAATAAATAAATAAATAAATAAACAATACAAATTCTCAACTGTAATAAAGTAAAAAGTAAAAGTTTTTTTTTGCTATGGATGAAATAATACTGATTTAAGCAGAAAAACCTGAAAAATGTCAAAAACATCCATAAATAAAGCCTTTAAAAGTGAGTTAGTGTGTAGATGGTGTGTTTTATTGGGTCATGGTACTGAGTTTAGTAGGTATGGAAAGAATATTCAAAAGTCATAAATAGCAGATTTAAAAAAAACAAAAAACCATTATAGATAAATTGTGAAATAAAAAGTCCAAATTTGGGAAAAAGTCAGAATTATGAGATAACAAATGGATAACTATGATACAGTCAGTTACAATTTATGACTTATTTTTCATTCTGTCACATTTGTCTTGTTTGAAAAAGTAATGAGTCTATTCTGAGAATGTAAAGAGTATAAAGTACATATATTTATATAAATGTAAAGAGTATAAGTACATATATTTATATAAATGTAAAGAGTATAAAGTACATATATTTATATAAATGTAAAGAGTATAAGTACATATATTTATATAAATGTAAAGAGTATAAGTACATATATTTATATAAATGTAAAGAGTATAAAGTACATATATTTATATAAATGTAAAGAGTATAAGTACATATATTTATATAAATGTAAAGAGTATAAAGTACAGATATTTATATAAATGTAAAGAGTATAAAGTACAGATATTTATATAAATGTAAAGAGTATAAAGTACATATATTTATATAAATGTAAAGAGTATAAAGTACATATATTTATATAAATGTAAAGAGTTTAAAGTACATATATTTATATAAATGTAAAGAGTATAAAGTACAGATATTTATATAAATGTAAAGAGTATAAAGTACAGATATTTATATAAATGTAAAGAGTATAAAGTACATATATTTATATAAATGTAAAGAGTATAAAGTACATATATTTATATAAATGTAAAGAGTTTAAAGTACATATATTTATATAAATGTAAAGAGTATAAAGTACATATATTTATATAAATGTAAAGAGTATAAAGTACATATATTTATATAAATGTAAAGAGTATAAAGTACATATATTTATATAAATGTAAAGAGTATAAAGTACAGATATTTATATAAATGTAAAGAGTATAAAGTACATATATTTATATAAATGTAAAGAGTATAAGTACATATATTTATATAAATGTAAAGAGTATAAAGTACATATATTTATATAAATGTAAAGAGTATAAGTACATATATTTATATAAATGTAAAGAGTATAAAGTACAGATATTTATATAAATGTAAAGAGTATAAGTACATATATTTATATAAATGTAAAGAGTATAAGTACATATATTTATATAAATGTAAAGAGTATAAGTACATATATTTATATAAATGTAAAGAGTATAAGTACATATATTTATATAAATGTAAAGAGTATAAAGTACAGATATTTATATAAAAATGTAGGGAGTAAAAGTAAAAAGTTTCCAGAAAAATAAATACTCACATAAAGTACAGATACCTAAAAACTGTACTTAAGTGCAGTAAATAAAGTACTTGTACTTAGTTACTTTTCAGTTTAATCATGAGTGCATCATAAAAATGGGTTTGATATAAATTACAATTGTCTTCTGACTGTAAATTACATTTATTGATCAGGGTCTGATTGGAACCAGTTGAAAATATGACCTTATCAATATAAACACATAAATATATAAACTTCTACAGCCTCTGGTTTGTTAATATGTGGGTTAATATTATGGTCTGTGTTCTGTTTGTGTTCTAAAAATAAAACTGATAATGATTGTACAAGTGAGGAATTTGTCATTTTTATTTCAGATTATTTATAGTCTATATGTGACATGACTTTACAAATTTAACATAAATGTATTTTGTCATAACTACATAAAAGATTTCAAGTTGAAAAATCCTTTTTTTTAAAGGGTTAAATATCATGCAGTTGGTATTATCTATATGTTCAATATGTTGGTTCATTAATTATAATTAATGAACAGATTATACCAACTGAGGTCCAAGTAATTAAACTACAGGGTGTCCCCATAAGTGTCCATACATAGGAGACACAATTCATTCCATACATATAGGCGTTAGGCATAGGCAGACTAGGCGGTCGCCTAGGGCACCAGATGTGTTGGGGGCATCATGTCCCACATAATTTGAATATTATGCTACTGTATTTTCCAGAAGGTGCACTTAAAATACTTTAATTTTCTCCAAATTCTACAGTGTGCCTTATGTATGCACTAATTCTAGTTGTCCTTAGTGACTTGGAATTTTGACTTTTTATTGTGTAATTCATCACATTATTTGGGCTTTTGATGGCATAATTTTGACTCATAATTTGGCCTCTTTTAAAGTTTGATTTAGCAGAATAAGAGAGTGTTTTGTTCCATGTTACAACTCAGCAAAGTTGAGTGTTATTGTGACTGTTTAGATTCACTTAATGTGCCTTATAGTCCAGTGCACCTTATATATATGTACACAGTAAATTTTGCAGTGTTAAATCAACACTTAGAGAGTTTATTTAACTTCTTCTAGAGTGTATTTGGTCCCATTGTCTGCAAATTAACACTGCAGAAAAAAATAAACCATTCATTGACAGTGCACCTTATAGTGTGGAAAATACAGTAAATAAAGCATTAAACTTAACATTGACAATGATAATTCATGGGTACTCAGTACGGATGTAAGACACTAAGTTTTTAATAATTCCATGAAAAGAAAAGAGGGGTGTTCGCCTCAGCCCTTGGGCACCACATTGACCAGAACCGGCCCTGCATATACTGTATGGTTCTAACAGGTATTTCTTTATATTTCAGATAACCTAAAGAATGCATTAGAATAAAGAGTAAACAACAGAAATGTCAGTTATATAGAGAATATTATATGAATAAAAAATGGTTTATGTCCTCAGTGTGGAGACTAATGGGGACACCCTGTAGACACTGTGAACATGTCTCCTACAGTTCAATAGGAAGGTCACTGTTTGGTAAGTTTTGAGTTACTTAAACAGTGGAAGATAAAAAATAAAAAATAAAAGTTCAAATACTCACCACCAAGACCCATCGACCTCAGCCGCCAGCCAGCAGATGAGAACAGACACATAAAAACATATTCCACTCGGCAATACGTTCATATTAACCACACACCAGTCCTCTATGGACCTGGACGGAGCATTTCCATGGATAAAAAGTAGAAAAGCGCAGAGAAGTGACAGCCTGGAGCTTTGTTTCCAATCACATTTGTCTTGAATCAAAGTCTGAATCATGCGCGCGCGGAGGTTTGCGCGTGAGAGCCATGGTGTGGCACGAGCTGCGCACGGTGGCAAAAAGCGCCAAGTGTTGGAAGTCCAGTGCAGATATAAGGCAGATGATGAGCTATCAGGTTTAAATGGCTTTTTACACAAGGGGTGGGGGCACAGTCCCGTCTGTGGAATGAGAGTGTCTGAGAGTATCTGTTCAGGCTGGTTTGACAGCAGACAGGTTTGGCCCAGGTCCAGACTGGAGCTGCTGAGCCCCGAGATGTGGTCCGAGGAGGAGGCTGATGGAGAGGGGAGGGGGCGGTCACAGAGCTGGGGTGGGGGTGGGGGTGGGACACACACGCAAGCTACCCTCCAATTCACCTTACCCCACAGGTGGTTAAAGTACTGTCCCTCTGTACTGCAGTACAAGTACAACTACTGCTGTGAAGAAATACTCTGGTAAAAGTACAAGTGCTTTACTCAAGTAAAAGTAAAAAAAAAAAAAAAAAAAAGTACAACTTCTCAGTCGCTATGAAGTAAAACTGTATTTTCCCCCCCTGTGGGTCAAATAATACTGATTTAAGCAGGAAAAATGTCAAAAAATATCCCAAAAATAAAGCCTTTAAAACAGGGGTGGATCTGTGGGCAGGTCTGGGTGGACCACACCCACCCTGACTGACAGCTGGGCCCAACCAATCACAACAGTCACATTTGCTTTATTGACATTACAACAAGTACAATGAGAGGAGTAAGATAGAAAATAGGAATATATATATATATATATATATATATATATATATATATATATATATATATATATATATATATATATATATATATATATATTAATGATTAATTAAATAATATTTTTAAATATATTTTACAAATTAAATAATTTAATTTGATTTTTAATATGTTATTTTAGTGTTTTTATGCACTGTTTCTGTCATGGCAAATCTATCTATCTATCTATCTATCTATCTATCTATCTATCTATCTATCTATCTATCTATCTATCTATCTATCTATCTATCTATCTATCTATCTATCTATCTATCTATCTATCTATCTATCTATCTATCTATCTATCTATCTATCTATCTAAAGTATTTCAAAAAATGCACAAATCCAGAAAATTAAAAAAGTACTAAAACACAAAAATACAATATACAGATATAAATTCTGAAAAATATAAAAACAAACTCCATATATATGTTGTACTTATTGCACATAATAATATTGTCTATAGTGTACAGTACAGTGTTTATGGCAGCTGTTGTTTCAGTCTATTTGTCCTGGTTTAAATGGTTCTGTATCGTCTGCAGCTTGAACAGGAAGTGGTGGGTGGTGACAGTCCTTCAGGATGGTGTTGGCTCTGCTGTGAAGGTGTGGGAACAGGACACCCCATGACCCTCTGCAGGTGTTTGTGTCACTGTGCAGCGACAGGATGTGAGGATGTTGTCCATGGTGGAGCAGTAAAAAGACACAAGCAGTGTCTGGCTGATGTTATTCTCAGTATTCTCAGGAAGTGGAGTCGTTCTTGAGCCCTTTGGACCAACTGTGTGGTGTTCTTATTCCAGTTTGTCCTCAATGTGTACCCCCCAAAAAAGCTCAGAAATATATATATATAATTTTTACTTTCTTTTTTTCGTATGCATCATCAAACTCAATTTTTGATCATTATCCTTAAATATTTGGTTATTTATTTGTGAATATTAATGTAAACTAGAAAATCACTCTGAGAGCGCAGACCTCTGCCAAGGTAGACCCCCCACCCACCCCCAAATGAAATCAGTTCTTCCTGTTCACATTTCCAACATATCCTGAAAATTTCATCAAAATCCTTCCATAAATAATTAACAATAATTATTACCTCTGTCTGTCTGTCTGTCTACCACATATTAGACATGGACAGTTTGAAATGACAGATATATTTTGGAAATATCATTGTTGTAGATAAATGATGTGTTCACAGCAGCTCTGTAAACAAACAGAACTTTTATTTATTGGTTGATTATTATTTTAAATTATCCACAAACCTGCATGTGTTGGTTCATTTATTGTTGTTGATGTTTATAACTATTGTTGATGTGGTTTTGGTATCAAATAAAAAAAAATGTGGAATTTACAGAATATTCTGTTAATTCAACCTTTGAATAGTGACTGATAATAATAGTTAAGTCCTGATACTAGGATAATAAATACAGTCATATTAACAACAGGAGGAGCTTTAACAAGAAAAATAAAAATAAAATACAATTAATAAACAAATAAACTATTACGTAATGCACCATGTTATTACATTTTCTAGAGAATAAAAAAGTTGCAAGTGCATTTTAGAATAATAATATAATATAATAACTTATTACATAATGACACAGTTTATTATAAAATGAAATGAAAAAGTTATTACATTTTGAATGTTTATTACAAAATGAAGCTCAACAGTTTACAACGGTTTACATCCTCCTGCAAACTTGGACCATCCAAGTGGTCTAGTGGACTGGTGGTCTAGTGGAGTAGTGGAGTAGTGGTCTAGTGGACTAGTGGACTAGTGGACTAGTGGTCTAGTGGTGTCGTGGTCTCGTGGACTAGTGGTCTAGTGTTCTAGTGGTCTAGTGGTCTAGTGGACTAGTGGTCTAGTGGACTAGTGGACTAGTGGACTAGTGGTCTAGTGGACTAGTGGTCTAGTGGTCTAGTGGACTAGTGGTCTAGTGGACTAGTGGTCTAGTGGACTAGTGGACTAGTGGTCTAGTGGTCTAGTGGACTAGTGGTCTAGTGGACTAGTGGACTAGTGGTCGAGTGGTCTAGTGGACTAGTGGACTAGTGGTCTAGTGGACTAGTGGACTAGTGGACTAGTGGTCTAGTGGACTAGTGGTCGAGTGGACTAGTGGTCTAGTGGACTAGTGGACTAGTGGTCGAGTGGTCTAGTGGACTAGTGGACTAGTGGTCTAGTGGACTAGTGGTCGAGTGGTCTAGTGGACTAGTGGACTAGTAGTCTAGTAGTCTAGTGGTCTAGTGGTCTCCTGGTGTCATTCAGAGTCCAGAACCAAGGGCGTCACAGCCATTTAAAATGTGGGAGTCTATCATCGGAAAATCAACGAACAATTATCCATTAATAATTACATTTTAATATTAAATATAACAACAATGTGTTTTTCCTTAATTAAACATTTATTCAAATCATAAATCTAAATTATGAGATAAAAAAAAACTGATATAAATTTGGATTAAAAACACTGTACCTCTTTTTTCTGGCTGAGGGTAAATGTCACAGAACATGAAATAGTTTAATTAAATTAAACAACAGGTGTTTGTGTTTACAAACAAAAGAAGAGCTGTTTACATTACTGAGGTGCGCTTCATTTACATATGCTGTTGTGTCGCCCGGGCGGGTAAACAGTTTAAACCCCGAAATGTTATTGATGTTTGTTTGTTGTGATTGTGACGACAATAACTGTTCATCCTAAAATAAAAATGTACGTGAGACCAACTCTGGGTCCAGTAACGATACAATATATAAACTCAGGAAAAAGTGGAGGGTATGAAATCATCTGGTTGGAGAAGTGGGGGTGTCACAACACCCCCATCCCCCACAGGTGCGACGCCCACGTCCAGACCAGCCCTGCAGCAGGTGAGTGTCATCAGTGAACCCACCACAGTCCTACTCCCTACATAAGGAAGTAAATGTAGTCCACTACAGAGTGAACTCAATTTAAAAGGTCGATTCAAGATGGTAACGGCCAGACGGATGGGGGGCGGGGCTAAGGTCTGGACGTTCTGCGCAGCTGCAGATTTCGTTACTATGTCCTGAAATATGACACTGAGATGCAGCTCAGTCAAAAAGATGAGTCAGGTGCATTTCATTGGACATATTTCTTAGTGGCGCACTTTCATTTTATTTTTTTCTTTTATGTTCTTTGTTTTTATTTATTATATTTATCTGAACCTGTACTGATACAATACTGGGTTTTTTTTTTACTGTTTTTTTTTCCTGTACACCCCTGAAACTAGACCGAGAGGAAGGCCATGGTGATGCAAAGTGACATTAAAATACTAAAATTATTAATTATTATTAATGAAATAATTAAAAGATTATTGGCTGACTGTCCTGCATTATTATTATTATTTGCTAAAGCATCTACTACTGTTTATGATGTAAGTGAAATAAGGCTTCAGTGAGTTGTAGCAGGTTTATTTTTAACAAGTCACATATGTTTGATCATGTTCAGTTATATTTAAGAACCTGTGTTGAATTCTATTAAACAGTCATTTATACACTAATAAATGAATGAACATTACACACAGTTTTTATTCATTCCATTCATCTTTACCTTTGTCATACAGTCGACTGAAAAAAATAATAAACAACAATAAACCTACAGTCGTGCTCGGTGGTCTGGGTAGATTTTTCCAGATTTTCTTCTTTTTTTAAAAGTGTGAATTTACAATGTTACCATCGTCCATTGAACTATCTCAGTGTTGACATCATGTTGAATGTCCTGAGCACTGCAAATTCACTGCACAACCAAACGGAAGTTCACCAAAATAAAACAGGTTCACCAGAATAAAATGGAAGAAGACGGTGGACGAAGACGAAGTTAAAGTTCATTCATTTAACAGATTAAAGTGTCGGGGAACAAACCTTTTCACATTAATCTGTTAAATGAATGAACTTCATCTTCATCCACCTTCTTCTTCCATTTTATTTTGGTGAACCTGTTTTATTTTGGTGAACTTCCTTTTTGTTGTGCAGTGAATTTGCAGTGTTTCTGTCGCAGTTGTATATTTCTTCTTCTTGTTCCTTCTCTTGTAGCTTCACTTCTGTTGCATTTGTTTCATGTGTTTGTGTTTTTGCTTGTTGCATCTTTCTTGTATTTGCAGAGTTTTGTGGATGCGGTGCCTTTGCTCCTGTCGGCCACCGTAGCCATAGTATATACCAGGGGTTCTCAAACTTTTTTGGCCCAGGTCCCCCTTGGAGGGGTGAAATTTTTCCATGTCCCCCCTCATCCTCGTGATACTGAAAATGATAAAAAACCACTTCAACAATGATTATTATGAAACAATGATAACCTTTTTTAATAGTGCTTTTGTGCAAACCAGCCACATTTTCAGGTATTATAATATAAATGAACACTTCAGAAACAACAATTTTAAATAATTTTAAAATAATAAACAGAACAAAAGACACACAAAACCGTGTGTGTGTGTGTGACAGACAGACAGACAGACAGACAGACAGACAGACAGACAGACAGAGACTTAATGAGAGGGATGATCTTGTCAAACTCAATATAACTATCAATGTACTTTCTCTTTTTAGGGTTAGGGTGTTTGTTTTTGTCATTGTCATTTTCATTGTCATTTCTTTTACCACTTCTTGAGGAACTTGGCGGACACAAAAATCGATCCATGTTCGCTGCAGGGTGGCTAAAAATAGCCTGTGACTCGCTCCGTCTCAATTTAGTCAAGCTGGCGTCAAACAGCGCTGTTACTTCCGCCCGCTCGCTACAAAATAAAACTTCCGCATTTCAAAATAAAACAGCAAAAAAACCCAAAACAAAACAAAACCGTGAATAATTTCGCGTACCCCCTGGACATGAGCCACGTCCCCCTAGGGGACCCCAGTTTGAGAACCGTGGGTATATACATATAGACCCAGCACTGAACAAAACCACCCATGATGATCCTATTTTGTGCCAAACTCCAATTTCTATGACAACCTGTTCTTGAACTAGAGTCAATAATGTAACCTTTGACCTTTTGCAATATTGTTAATTTCGTTCTGTGTATATATGCATCAGTGTGTGTAATATTATGATAATAAATCCAGTATTGATTAAGTTATAGCGTGATATGTCTATGTCTGAAAAGAAGAAGAAGAAAGTATTTTAATTATCATCATATAATTGTACGACAGATTGTGTCCTCTGCATTTAACACATCCTGTCTTTGATGCCATTGGGGCACCTGTAAGGAGCAGTGGGCACCCATGGGCGGTGCCTGGGGACCCATCTACAGATTCAAAGCCAGGATAATGATCAGAATCACCTGGATGGAGGATTTTACCCCAACAAATTTGCCTTGCCTTATGAAGGGAGTAACCCACTTAAAAATAAAATAATGTTATGATGATAATAAGGTAAACTACTTTATTTGTCATTATACAATTGTACAACAGAATGTGTCCTCTACATTTAACCCAGTACTTATCAAATCCGGTCCTCCGGTCCATTTAAAAAATGTAAATGAAAAGTAATAAAAAAAAAAAACACTTCTAAAAAGTTTCAAAAAAAGCAAATTAAAACTGGTTTTAGATTAAAAAATAAATACATAAATTAAATTAAAATATGTAAAAACTAAAAAATATCTCTTTTTTGAAAAAAAAAAATTTAATTAACAAAAAATCTAAAAATAAAGTAATTTTTAATAAGGTTGAAATAGAAAAAAATTAAGAATTTAAAAAACAAATGAAAAACAATGAAAAAAACAAAAAAATCTCCCTTTTCCATCACACCTGGAAGCCATTACATCATGACCAGGCTTCTGAAGAGCTGATCAATAATTGAACTAGGATACTGGGCCAGGACACTGGGCCACGAGGACCGGATTTGAGAACTACTGATTTAACCCTTGATGCCATTGGGGCACCTGTAAGGAGCAGTGGGCACCCGTGGGCGGCGCCTGGGGACCCATGTCCTTCTGTAGAACCAGAATCAACGACTGGAGGATTTGACTCTAACATGTTTTTAGGTGATGGAGGAACTGGAGCACCCAGAGGGAACCCACCCAAAGGATTGAACCCAGGTCTTCTTGCGCTCAGCCACCAAATACTGGTTTATCCTGGGGGGGTGGAGCCCTGGGTTTTAAAAGGAGGGGATACGGTGGCCGACAGGGGCAAAGGCACCGCATCCACAAAACGCTGCAAACACAAGAAAGATAAACAACCACAAACACATGAAACCATAGGTGTCAAACTCCAGTCCTTGAGGACCGGTGTCCTACATGTTTTAAATATTTCCCTCTTCCACATGATTCAGTTTAACCCTTTAACTCATGACACTTTAGCAGTTCCACGGTAAAAGGAATTAAAATAAGCAACACAATGAACAACAATGAATAATAAAATGACAAAATAATTAGTAACATGAAGAAAGTAAGACACAAATGGAGGAAAATTAAAGAAACCAATTATTATTATTAAAGACTCTGCCCACCCTGGTAACAACCTGTTCTCCCTCCTCCCCTCCGGCAGGCGCTACAGAGCCCTGCGCACCAAAACCACCAGACTTAAAAACAGTTTTTACCCCACTGCCATAACTTTAACTAACAGCTGACACAGTCTTGCACGGCCATACATTCAAGCCCTACAGTCAAACTGATTGCACTACCTCGTGTACTTTGCACCACCCTTTTTGTAAAATATTATTTATTACCTTTATTATTTTTTTTTTTTTTCTCTTGTACATACTATTCTATATTTTATATTACTATTACTATTCTGAGAGTGACACCACCTGCCGGAATAGAATTCCATGTATGTGCAAATGTATCTGGCGAATAAAAAACGATTCTGATTCTGATTCTGATAAAATAAGAAAAATAAACAATGAGCAACAAAATGAAAAAAATAAATATCTACAAACTTATAAATAACATGAGGAAATTTTGAAAAAAAAGGTCTAAAAAAAGAGAACTAGTATAGAAATTTGTTGCCAGCAGTTTTTAAATCGTCCCTTTGACACCTGTTCCATGAACAAAACTCAGTAAAAACACTGTAAAAAAAATTAAAAAAAGGAGAATGGTTGAATTTTTCTGAATATTTCCACTAAAGCATCCATTCACAGAAGGCATCAGAGTTAATAATCAGCTCCTCATCATCATCTCTACACAGACTGATAATGATGGAATGGTTTCCATGGTGATGGAAGAAGGAAACATCTAAACCATGCAGGACACTGACCCTCCAGGACCATAGTTTACGCCCCTGCATTAAACAAATGCAACAGAAGTGAAGCTGCAAGAGAAAAAAAACAAACTCCCAAAACAACTGCAAAAAAAACACTGAAAATTCACTGCACAACAAAATGGAAGTTCACCAAAATAAAACGGAAGAAGAAGATGGTGGATGAAGATGAAGTTAAAATTCATTAATTTAAGAGGTTAGTGTGAGAAGGTTCCTTTACCTTCATGGTTTTAAACATTTGACCATAATCAGAGGTACGGCGCTAACATGACCTCCGTACCTCTGTTGCCCTACACCTTTTCACACTAATCTGTTAAATTAATTAACTTTAAATTCATCTTCATTCACCATCGTCTTCTTCCATTTTATTTTGGTGAACTTCCCTTTTTTTGTGCAGTGCTCAGGACATTCTCCTCACGACATTCGACCTGATTTCAACATTCTGAAGATGTGTTTCCATTACAGTTTTTCATAAAACAATATCGATATTCCTCAAATTTCGAAAAACTATATTTGTGCATTGAACATGTTTCCATTGACGGTTGTTCTAGGCAGAACATTGACCATTACCCTGATAATATTAGATCTCGTGAGTAAAAGTCCTCGCTGAACTATTTAAAGACACTAACATGTAAAACAAACCACCTGACTCACATTATATACATCTGTACATGTGGTCCCTACATTGTCAGATCGAAATATTAAGTGTAAATATACTGAGCACTTAACGACAACAACAAATGTGACCCACCACCAGTAAACCAGGCATAAGTGTGTGTAAATCCAAACAGAGTTATGTGTGTATCTTGGTAGAGTGGAAACTAAGGTTTAAGATGGTGAAAAAATGATGTTTCTATCACAAGTAGAACCAAAGTTATGGTCATTTTAATATCCACATTTGGACATATTTTACAATTTGCATATTTTTAGATATTGTCCGTTAAAGTTTTGGACTGTTTTGGGGTAGGAAGTCCTTAGCAACGCATAATAATTTGTATCCGATTGACACAAAATGTTGACAGATGTTAAAGGACACTCTGATGGACATGTCACAGAAGTTTTATATATTATAATAATAGGACAGAAGTGTGACGTATTATAATCATTTGGCTTACACCATTGGACAGAACATTCAATATAAGCTTTTACCTCGTACCAAACACTTGGGTGTTTACCCACGGAACGGAGATCGCTTTGTTCGGCGAAAAGAGGTGGAAGTCGTCTTTGTCTTTGCTCAGCAATACCTGAACTTTTGTCGCCGCTTAAATAATTGACTCAATAAACACCTTTATTGATTGGATTTCAATGTAATGACCACAGGAACTGAACATAGAGGTGTTAAGGTACCGTTTTTTGATAAGGTGTAAACACAAATAACAAATCACCTTCCAGCCTAAATTTGGCTGTAGCTCTGAACGGCTCAGCGCGACTTATGCCTGGTTTCGTGGTGGCGGGTCACAAATTATAAGCGGCCAATGGTTGTCATGGTTACAGTGACTGCGGCTGTCATTTTCACTCCGAGAGAAGTGGTCATGTGACTATGTAGTCACATGCTGTGACATATATTGTGGAAAAAGTGTTTTTATTGCCGTTTTGCTTTATATTAGAATATCGAAACGTCTGAAAAACCACCTCATGAAAGCGTGAAAACTTTTTATCGATATTTGAATGTTTTTTTTCAAAATTCAGGTGTTTCCATTACCAGTTTTTTATAGCCAGATTTACATTTTGCTAATTTCCAAGGGTAATGAAAACGCAGCTGGTGATAGTTCAAAGTCGATGGTAACGTTGTAAATTGACAAATTTCACACTTTTGAAGAATGACAGAAGAAGATCTGGAAAAATCTATCCAGACCACGAGGACGACGCTAGGTCTAAGTTTATTCTTTCATGGTTTTTAAACTTTTGACCATAATCTGCTACTATATCATAGGTACGGCGCTAACATGACCTCCACTGCTCTACACCTTTTAACACTAATCTGTTAAATTAATGAACTTTAACTTCGTCTTGAAAAGGTGTCGAGCAGCAGAGGTGTTCTATGATCTCAAAGAAAGTCAGTTATACTTATTAATGTTCTGACCCTTTAGCAGATGTTCTATCTGATCTAAAATGAACAGAACACTGGATAATGTTGCTTTTCCTTTCATTTACACTCGACCAGACAGGTTAACCTTTGACCCTGTAGGTACCTCTGTCAATGAGGTATTAAATTCAGGTCCGTTTGTAAATGTTCTGCACTTCTATAGTTCTGTTCCATCTTTCTTTCTTATATCTTATGCTGACAGGATGTTAAAATATAGATAGTTTTGAGGTGAAGGGGTGGGGTTAAAAAAAAAGTTTTACTTCCTCCCACTCTTTTTCAGATGTGCAAATGAAGCAATGTTTTTTTTTCATGAATATGTTTTTTTATATATATATTTTTTTTGAGTATGGTTGTTTTTATTTGTTGCATATTTGAAATAAATTGAATTGAATTAAATATGTACCCGAGTAAATGTACTTAATTACTTTCCAGGCCTGAGCGCCCATCATCCAACACACAGACGCCAAATATTTCTGATCCTCAAAGCATGACGCACTGTTATTTTACAGCCTTATACAAACCATCACTCGTCTAACTAATAACTCAGGAATGATGGTTTAAAAAAAAAAAAAAAAAAAAAAAGTCAGAAGAATATGCAGTGATTCTCCCAACGCAGCACCTAAAGGTGACGTGTCCATTTCTATTGGATTATCTATGGCAGCTGTTTGAAGTCTGTGGGGGAAATGTGCACCACTGTCACAGGACATTTCCTCCATCTTTGATCTGCTGTGGGTGGATGTGGAGCTCCACACACTCTGACCACAGGAGATTAATGGACAAATTGGATTTTTCCCATGATCCCCGTGGAACAAAACCATAAAACAACAAGGAGATTTTCACCTCCTTTCTCAGCCCATTGACCAGAACTGGAAGTAACTGAGTACAAGTACTAACTTTACTGTACTTAAGTACAGTTTAGAGGTACCTGTACTTTATGTGAGTATTTATTTTTCTGGAAACTTTTTACTTTTACTCCCTACATTTTTACTTAAATTATCTGTACTTTATACTCTTTACATTTATATAAATATATGTACTTTATATTCTTTACATTTATATAAATATCTGTACTTTATACTCTTTATATTTATATAAATATATGTACTTTATACTCTTTACATTTATATAAATATATGTACTTTATACTCCTTACATTTATATAAATATCTGTACTTTATACTCTTTATATTTATATAAATATATGTACTTTATACTCTTTACATTTATATATCATTACATTGAGTGGGTCGTCTCATCTGATCTAAGGTCGTAGTTGAAAAAAAAAGGGGGACAGGTCAGCAAACTGCCCCGACCTGACCCCCACCTGCTCAAACCCTTGCAGCCCCCTCTGAATGAGGCCTGTCTGGGGACAGGTCTCATGCACTCAGTTTTTTTTACCCTGGCCCAAGGTGCACCATCGTACCCTGCCCTCAAACATGGGCAGTAAAACCAGTGAAACACTGCCCCTGTTCTTATTTACCCCAAACCCATTCATGAGCAAATGAACACCATGTATACAGACCCAGATGACCCCCCAACTGGGTAACAGACCCAGATTATCCCCCAACTGGGTAACAGACCCAGATGACCCCCCAACTGGGTAACAGACCCAGATGACCCCCCCAACAGAGAAACAGAAAAGGCCTCATGAACTGAACCATCAGAGAAAACTGTTGATTTCAAATATTCATTTAGTGATTTGAGCCTCATTTATGTTATTGATAATGAGCGTCTGTTGAGCCGCATTTTGTAATAAACACCTAAAATATAATAACGTTTTCATTTCATTTTGTAATACACTGTCCCAACGCATTTTGTAATAAATTTTGCTGCATAATGTAATAAGTAACGCTGTTAACGAGTTATTAATGTGTTAAAGCAACGTACGTTTAACGGCACTAATGTTTTTAACGCGTGCTTAACGCAGTGGCATTTGAAGCTCGGGCATTTCTGTAGCTTGAAAACCAGAAGCAATGCAATGAGGTCGATGCTGCCAACAGACTAGGACAGTGGTTCTGACCGGTCATTACTGGACCTCACTGAGTAATCAGAATTATCTCCATGTCACGGTGCATTATTTTGATCAACAGAGGGAACTTCAGTTGCAGGTTCTAACTGTTATGAAAACAGAGCAGAGCTACTTCACCAGTACCTGCACGTATCCCGAGAGATAGTCAGACAGATAGTCAGCACGCTGACCACTATGGCAAGACAAAGTGTTCACATAGGCACACGTTCTGTTTATTATATCACGTGTTTTGGCACGCGCAATGGAGCATGTTATGGAACGCGTACTAGAATGCGTCCTGTAACGCTTGATAGCGTGCCAGAACGCATGCTAGAACGTGTTCTGTAACGTGTGATATAATAAATGGAACGCGTGCCTATGTGAACACTCTGGCTGCCATATATTTCCTCCAGTAGCTTCAGTGTTTCTCTACAACACAGTCCATTTGATAACGGTAATAATTTGGTCTGTTAATTAAGAGAAGAAACGGAGGCTGGGTTGTTCTGCCTCTGCTGAACAGAACAAAACAGCTGTTTACAGGGTATAGTCTGACTGCACTATCATGTGAGTCATGTTCTAGAACATTCATGCACACTTAGTTATTTTGTGCATCACCCTGTTTGTTTTGAATTTGATGCTAATTTCTATGCAGTGCATTGAGGTTCATTCTTTACATATATTAGTTACTTTAACTGAGAGTATTTCTCATTGTAACAATAAGTAAACATGTTTTTTGCATAAATCAAGCATTTGTCTATTCTCATGTTGAAAAAAGTATTACAATATGCGATTAACTATGATCATCATGTGATTAATCATGATTGAATATTTTAATCGATTGACAGCCCTAGTAATAAGTTATGACCTTTTGAGAAAATTATTACAAAGTGCACTTGCAACTTTTTTTTTTATTTTATAGTAAATGTAATAACATGGTTAATTATGTAATAATACATATTACTGTTGTTTGTTAAACAATTAATACATACAACAGTGACTTTTGTTGGATTTTAAGCAATTTCCATTAGAGTTATGTAGACCTATAAACCTATGACAGAATACTCCAGATATAACTTAATTGTCTAGTTGAACTTTGGAATTATATAGACCAATAACTTGTAGCCAAATTCAAAGCTCTACATGGTCTGTCAGTCAGCCAGGGAGGGGAGGGCGGGCTGTAATCTGATTGGCTGCTGCATCAGTTCTACAAAACTCATACGCTGCTTGCATGCATGAGACAACATGATGCAAGGTATGAAAAAACTGCCAAATATTATCTGTGTTATTGAATATATGAAAGTATAAAGACAGTTTGCAGTTGATCTAAAGTTATGTGGATGTTTTTCCCTGAAATGTTATGACTGAATTTAAACCTACAAGTTATGCTCCCTGCATTATAAACAGTTTATAAAATAAAACTGAAATATATGCATCTACGTACATATTCAATGTTAATAACTTAAAGGAGAACACATTTGAGGGAAACAAACTACACCCACACCAAACACCTGCTCAAAAAATAAAGTGAACATTTAAACAACACGTCCCAGATCACAATGAATGAAGCATTCTGGTTAATAATGTTATTATTTATATAGTGGAATGATTTGGAAACAGAAGGACCCAGTGCAGCAGCATCTGGTCTGACACTGGGTGGAAACACTGCATTTAATTATTATTATTATTTTGAGTAGAATACTGTATATTATAGGGTTTTTTTAACAGAAGGAATTTAAAGTTATGAACCGTCTATATTCTAAATGTCAATAAAACTTTGGGGTTGAACTTTTGTGTCATTGTAAGGACATAAACTGTACTTTTGTAGATCTTCATTCATTTGGATAACAAATAACTTGCTGTTTTTGCTCTAAAATAGTTTCAGATGAAAGCCAAACTTTCCAGTTTGTTGCCTCTATGTTCAGCCCTCATGTGTTATTCCATGGGTAGATCTTCATTGTGAACAACAGCTTCGACAGTTGTGCTTCACCCTTCACTGTACGTCTAATCACATAGTTTAACTGACTAATTCACTTCTTCCTACTTTATCCAAATGGAGAATGTTGGATAAGAGAGTGATACCTTCCCTGTGTGAAGTCACTGAAAACCATTGGCTGAATGAGTGGAGCTGAATACCTAACATTCCATGCAATGAATTAACACCGTCATAAATAGTACGCATCAAAATAGCTTTTTAAAGGATAAAAATGTTATAACAGGTGTGAAAACAATGCATTTGTTAAAACCTTGTTTTTCAGTATTCCTACAAAATCAGCGTCCTCTTTAACCCCAGGAGGCCCAGTGTTGTAATATTACAACGTGTCATTTGGGTCTTTAAAGGTTGATGACAGCATCCTTTATTCAGACAAAGCTGGGGTTATAACCAGTACTGGGAATAACAACGGTGTTACAGTAAATGTTCTTCACTTCTATAGTTCTGTTCCACCTTCATGGTTCAAAGCTCTTTACATTAGCCTCACATTCACCCATTCACACACACTCATTCACCAGTAGGTTTCTAAGGTTCTGTCAGTCCTACTGGGAGACTAACAAAGGGTTCAGTGTCTTTGCCTAAGGACACTTGGACATGTGGACAGACAAAGCCAGGACGCAAACCGCCAAACCCTTTGGTCATTGGACGACCCACTCTACCAACTGAGCCACAGCCGCCCCTGTATAGAGTTAGAGTAATTATTTAATGACTGTATCCATAACTGTATCGCCGTTACCGTTACTCTGAAAATAATGTGACGCGTTATAATTTAATGAATTGGGGTGAAAGACAACAACTGTGAGTTTTGGCAACACTGTCGGTGCCGCATATGTCTGAAACAAGCTCACATTCAGCTCGGTGTAGAACTCCACTTACATACATGACAACAAAATCGATTGTGATTTGCTAAGAAGTTGGATAGGCGGAGTCTACACTGTCCTGTTCTCACACACACACACACACACACACACACACACACATACACACACACACACACACACACACACACACACACACACACACACACACACATACACACACACAGATGATGGCAGCACTAAGTCACAAGGTCACATTTCACCTCCGATTGTTAAAAATAGTAATTGTACTATTAATATTTGCTTTTCTCTTTGTAATTTCTTTTCTAAGCAAGTTTCTGTGCCTTCATAAAAATGGTGGATACACTACATTATTTTTATGAAGGTACAGAAACTTGCTCAAATGATTGTAATTAGGGGTTGTCCTGATTGTATCAGGAGTTTTTGTTTTACAATTTTTAAATCGATTTTTTCCCCATATTTAAATTATTTATTTTAAGCCAGATGGGAAAAAAATGACCACTTGTAAAGATCGTAGACGACTGTATGAGTCACTCAGATGTATAATATGTGTCATAGAATACACACAAACCACCTCAGTGAAGGCACACAGATGACAGCTAGCTTATTATGCTATTAGCTTCAACAACACACCAGCGTTAAACAGCATTAACTTATGCACAGATAAACAATACACTATGATAATATCTATTCAACTGTATTGTTATTAATGTGACCTTGTGTCATTTACACACAGTAATAAACCAGGAGGATATGAACTAGAGTTGGAAAAAGAGGGTGATTCTAAACACGGAGGTGGTGCGTTCAGGACCGTCGTAACATCTGTGGTGCGTTCAACAGCGTGGGATATCTGAGAACTTAGAGAAAATGAGTTGTTGAACATTCAAGCCAAAGAAGAACAAGATCGACACCACAACACTAAAGGAGCTGTTTGGGAAACATTCCAAGTGGTTTATGTCTTGGCTGATAATTAGACATGTTAGACAATATGGACAATTTTAAATTACGGATATTTGTTATTTGTTTAACAGTTTGAGGAAATTTCATATTAGTTTAAATGAATGTTAGTGGTTAAATGAAGTGGTCACAGCAGCTCTGAAAACACTTATGTTTAAGGTAGAATTTATATTCATTGGTTCTTTATTATTTTAAATTGTCCACAAGCCTGCATGTGTTGGTTTGATTTATTGTTGTTGAAAGGTTCTATAAATGCATAAATAAAGCAGTTCTTTACCTATTCATCAGCATTTCTATTTTGTATGTGCATAAATTAATGTTTACAAATGAATTACATTTTGATACCCAGAGTTTTGTTCTGTCTTATAAGAAGCATAATAAGGTTTGTTTATGTTTATAACTACTCTTAATGTGGTTTTGGTATCCAATAAAAAAAATATGGAATTTACAGAATATTCTCTTAATTCAACCTTTGATAGAAATTGTGAAGTACTGCTACTAGGCTAATACACAGATACTAATAATAGGACTAGCTTTTCTAAATACTTTAAAGAAAAATGAAATACAATAAATAAACTATGCTTTAGAATTGTTATTATATAATGCACCATGTTATTACATTTTCTCAAGAAAAAGTTGCAAGTGCATTTTGTAATAATCTTCTCAAAATGTAATAACTTATTACATAATGTGGCCAAATGTATTACAAAATGCATAGGGGTAGTTTATTACAAAATGAAATGAAAAAGTTATTACATTTACATGCAGCTCAACAGGATTAAAACATCCAACACGCTTTTCTCCATGAGGAAAAAAACAAAACATGCCCCCCTTAGGCAAAATGTAAATAAACCAACCCACATTCACAGACACACCCTCCATCTGATCTTAACATTTGGTGTTGAAATTAGTGACCTGGTTGTTTTTACCCATAATCCCATAGTCTCGGATCACTTTTTAATGACCTTTCAGGTTTTGTTTGAGGATATTTCCACCTCAGTGATTAAAACGCAAATGAAAAGGACACTATGTGACCGTGCTGTCTCAAAGTACAAAGAGTTAATTCAGTCACTATTTGTGTCTATGTCATGTGATTATGTAAAGGACGCATCTAGTTCCAGTGTAAATGATGAGTTAGTTGATAGTACCATGCTCACACTACAAGCTACTTTAGATATAGTTGCCCCCCTGAAGTTAAAAACTACTCAGATTAGATGAACCTCCCCATGGTACAATGTTGACACTCACTCCATTAAACGAGTAAAACGTAAATTAGATCGAATTCCGAACATTCTTTCAATGCCTGGAAAAATAGCTTACTAATGTATAATAAGCAAGCTCTACATACAGCCAAAATGAGATATTACTCATCCTGTCTGCGACCAGACAGAATTCAGACCACAAAAGCTTCACGATTTAACACAGTTTATTGGAGGTTTTGGTTGTAGCAGTCAAAGAAGGTTTGGTGACCACGTGTGGAGTGGTCTCCCATCTGGATACAGACCTGGCCCAACCCTGCTTAGCTTTGGTGATTAGACAAGGTCGGGTGTGTTGGTGTCACGGGGCATTGGTGTGTGAGTGTGTCTGTTCCCCGGTGGTCGAGTGGCGTCTGGTCCAGCTGGTGTCTGGAGTTGGTAGATCATGCTCACTCACCACGATTCTGGAAGTCCTGGGGGGGAAACACACACACAACAGCGGGAGGGGTGAAAGCCAGGCAGAAGTACCGTCAAGGGATAGGCAAAAATCTTAGTCAGAGAACGGAAAGGCAGGTTGAGTTTACCGGGGCTGGAGATCAGAGGCGTAGTCAAAACAGGTTCTGGTTCTGGTTTAAGTTCAGGCAGAAGATTCCGGTTCAGGTTCAGGCTTTTCAGGTTGGAGTCAGCGATGTGAAGGTTCGGACAGGTAACAGGCGTTGGTTTGCTGACGTTCTGACAAAGGTGGACTGGAAGACTGGGGTTTATATACAGAGGTTGATTAGGAGAGAATGCATTGTAGCTGGCAGGTTAATGAGGGAGCACAGGTGTGGAAAATAAGACAGAACAGAGAGCAGGGAACAGAGAGAGAGTCCACGACACATCCATAATAGAAGAAAACAAGAATAAGCCTAGATTCCTGTTCAGTACTGTAGCCAGACTGACAAACAGACACCCCTCTGTGGAACCAGGTATTCCATCCACGCTCCATTCTGATGATTTCCTGCAGTTCTTTTACAACAAAATATCAACTATTAGAGATAAAATTGATAAACTACTCCCAAATATTCGATCAGAAAAAGCAGTGGCCCCAAACTTAAGCCTTTTTTTAAACCCCTCTCAGAATCACTTTCTTTGGGCTCATGATGAATAATGAATACGTACTATAATAAAGTTTAAATGAACACACTGGGAAAAACTCACCAAACAACAGTAACTCTGTGATGAATGAGGGTCAAAGGTCACCAAAAGCATCATGGGTAGCTCCCTCATAGCCAATGGGATGATATGCACAGTACAGTACTGTATTTACGTCTCGGGGGTTTCAATTTCGTTTCGTAAATTGAATTTTCTTTCGTATTCATAGACGAAAAATTGACGTAAAGGTTTTTCATAACTTGGATTATTTGTTATCTGGGTCTGTCATAAGTTGAAGTACGACTGCACATTAAACAAAACTTTTGGGATGTTTCTTCACATTGTTCTGATTGCATCTGATCGCATTGTTCTGATGTTCCGGGTTGGTAGGGCTGGGTCGTCCAATGACTGAAAGATTGGTGGTTCGCGTCCCGGCTCTGGCTGTACATAGTCTCCCAGTAGGACTGACAGAACCTTAGAAACCTACTGGTGTATGAATGGGTGAATGGTAATGGTAAAGTACTTTATTTGTCATTATACATTTATCCCATCCTTCATGCCATTGGGGCACCTGTAAGGAGCAGTGGGCGCCCGGGGACCCATCTCCAGGTGTAGAACCAGGCTAATGATCAGAACCACCTGGCTCGAGGATTTGCCCTAACAAACATATTTTTGGGTATGTGGGAATGTGAGGCTAATGTAATGTAAAGCCCTTTGAGCACCATGAAGGTGGAAAAGAACTATAGAAGTGAAGAACATTTACCATTCTGATCAATTTTGATGGTGCAGTGTGTAACAATAGAGTATATAGTACAGTAGGGCCTACATGCTTTCACCATACTTAATTACTTCTACGTATGTTAACCGATGGTTGACCGCATCGGCATTGTCCAGTCATTATTTTCTGTCACCAGTTGCATCAGTCATTCCACTGCACAGACTCTTTTCCATTGTTGTGTCGACTATAAAGATGAAGCTTTGTGATCTCTCCATAGCTCCATCGTTATGAATTTGACCATTAACAATAAAAGTTGGAATTTATTGATAGCAAACGCAACTCAATTAATGTGGTACGAACATTTCATACCAGTCTGAATGTTTGATCAAAACACAGAGGGACAGTAAGATGACACCACGAAAACCAAAAGTGTGGGAACACTTAAAAAAAAAAAAACTTTAGCGATGTCAAAAGTTCACTCTGATACGACGCTGATCCATCTTCATCCCACATTCCCGGTTTGCCCCGACCCAACGAGCGAGCGAGATCCAGACTCCCTCAGGGCCGTGGGGGGATGAGGACCACCATGGCCTGGTGTGTTTTGGGGTTGCACTCCTGCCCCGTCCCGGTGACAACAGCCCGGGCGAGTCTGATTGAGGCGCAGCGTTTCTCCAGAGCCTGGAGCCCTGACTCCAGGTTCTCCACCTGTGGCATCAGCATCATTTACTTTGACATCAAATGGTTTCTTTATGTGTGACGGTTTAAAATGAGCTTCAACATAACATCAGTAGACCTGCTGTGACTGGTGTTGTCATAGCACGAAAATGGCCATGTGCGTGTGTGTGTCTGTGCATGTGTGTCTGTACGTGTGTGTGTGTGTGTGTGTGAGTGCGTGTGTGTGTGTACATGTGTGTGTGAGTGCGTGTCTGTACGTGTGTGTGTGAGTGCGTGTGTATGTCTGTACGTGTGTGTGTGAGTGCGTGTGTGTGTCTGTACGTGTGTGTGTGTGTGTGTGTGTGTGTGTGAGTGCGTGTGTGTGAGTGCATGTGTGTGTCTGTACGTGTGTGTGTGAGTGCGTGTGTGTATCTGTACGTGTGTGTGTGAGTGCGTGTGTGTATCTGTACGTGTGTGTGTGAGTGCGTGTGTGTGTCTGTACGTGTGTGTGTCTGTACGTGTGTGTGTGTGAGTGCGTGTGTGTCTGTACGTGTGTGTGTGTGTGTGAGTGCCTGTGTGTGTCTGTACGTGTGTGTGTGAGTGCGTGTGTGAGTGCGTGTCTGTACGTGTGTGTGTGAGTGCGTGTGTGTGTCTGTACGTGTGTGTGTGTGAGTGCGTGTGTGTCTGTACGTGTGTGTGTGTGAGTGCGTGTGTCTGTACGTGTGTGTGTGTGTGTGAGTGCGTGTGTGTCTGTACGTGTGTGTGTGAGTGCGTGTGTCTGTACGTGTGTGTGTGTGTCTGTACGTGTGTGTGTGAGTGCGTGTGTGTATCTGTACGTGTGTGTGTGTGTGTGCGTGTGTGTATCTGTACGTGTGTGTGTGTGTGAGTGCGTGTGTGTATCTGTACGTGTGTGAGTGCGTGCGTGCGCCAACAAAGCAAGTGTTTTAATTTCTCAGTGACCGACTAATGACCGGTTAATGAGGCTCGTGGTCGGTCAAGACTTTTTCTGAATTTTGCCATCCCTAATTACTACATGATTCATTCAAAACAATGCAGTATTAACTCAAAAAGCATCTAATGTGAAAATGTTCATTTCATCCATTTAAGACTTAACTTGGAAAAAGTGACTTGTGAACACGTCTGGTTTTAACAAAACTTGAAACAAAACTGAAAAAATAAAAAAATAAAAATACACATTTGCCTGATCTTGTGCCGACACCATTTATTGCATTTTCATAATCTGAATACAATAATGTGTTAGAATTTAACTGCTCCATATTTTCCCAGAGCAGGAAGCAACATTCCCCAGCATCATGTTTGGATTATACACATGAAGGAAGTGAGGAAACGACCTGTACCACCAGGTGTCACTAAATGTTACACACTAAACCAGGGGGGGCCAACCCTGGTCCTCCTGAGCCACAATCCAACATGTTTTAAGTACACCCCTCCTCTAACCACCTGATGGTCATTAATTATCATTCTTCTGCAGAGTTTGTTGATAGGCTGATCATTTGAATCAACTGTGTTAGAAGAGGGACGCATCTAAACCATGCAGGATTGTGGCTCTTCAGGACCAGGGTGGGCCTCCCCTGCACTAAACCTTTAAACTAGAACCTGTTCTTTAAGGCTGTGAAAACAGGAAACCACAACCTTACCCCTATGGAGGACTAAAAGTGCCAACAAATACATAATTAAATAATTAATTAAATGTGTCATTAATTAATTAAAAATGTAATTATTTGTATAAATGTGTTATTAAATCATTAAAATACCAATTCATTTTAGGTACAAATGTTATTTGACTAATTAATGAATTAAATATTTCCTGGTCCTACTGTTAGAGTGGATCATGAAATTGTTTTATCTGTCAACCTCATCCATCAAAGTCAGTGGGCGGGGCTAAAGTCAATCTAGTCAAATTCACTCTATTGCGAGTGTCGGAGTGAGAGTCTAATTTTTTTATTTTCAGCTGTTAAAGCGATACCTCACCATTTTTCACATGAATTTGTATGGGGAGCTTAACCCTTTGTTGGTCACACTACAGAAACCCCACTGAATTTTTTTGTTTTTTCCACCTCACAGTAACAAAACATTTTTTTACTGACCCTAAATTTAAGTAAAATATTAAAACTCAAACATTAATCCTTCACCAATCTTATCAACATAATTTGTGTATTAACTCTGCATCTGTGCCATTACAGATTAGCATTAGCATTCATGACCCTTTACTATCATCTCTACCGTTTGGTTGAGCATGTTTTCAAAAAATTATTACTCGTACTTGTCGTCTCCCGCTTCATCCAGGTTCTGGATAAATTATTACATTAATACCAAAGTATTTCTGAAACATGAAGATTATTTATGTCAAATAGACTCTGTAAAAGTTAATAAAATGAAAAATTTTTTACTTACCTGCAATTTTGTGTTTTTGTGCATTACATGCTTCTTACAAAAGGGAGAGACTGTCCAAGAATATCAGGTTTCAAAGTTAAATCTACCAAACGGTTGAGCTGACCAACAAAGGGTTGTCTCCGCCCCTTCCAGGAGGCTCATGGGGCCTGAGATCATAAAATGAATGAATGGTATTCAATGGGAAATAAAATGTTAAATAGTATCTGGTTTGTCATGTGACCTGAATCACACACATGTTGTTCCTCATAATAAATGATAATTATTGATGTGTTTCATCTGCTTCTGTTAACGAACGACTGATTCATTTGTGAGTAAAACATGTTAATAATTTAAACTACACGCCTGCAGAACATGTGACGTCACCACAGACTCCACAGCTGAGTGGAGTGTGACGTCACATCCTCCACTCACTGTAGTCTCTTACTAAGCCCACATAAAACCTAACGTCACATTTACTTCCATCATAAACAGGTGGTCTGTCTATGACACATAAATATTTATTATTAAACACTATCATATGTTTATTTCAGAGCCACTTGCCAAACAGAATCAGAATTTATCCATTCACTCCCATTCAAAATTTTTGCGAGCTAAGCACCCATGGACCAGATGTAGAAGGGCGGGACTTAACCTCTCCATAGAATCAGTGTCTTTACTCTGGTGCACCCACAGTGACTTACCCACGACAGTGCCCTGTGAGTCGAGTTCTGGTCTGGTTTTGGTCAAAGTGAAAGTCGTCCGGGGCACATTTCCTGGGGTCAACAAAATAAAACGCGTTTCTTCTCAAAACAGTATCTGTTAGAATGAGTGATTTATTTGCATGACAAAACTGTCACGGAACAAAACTCACACCTCGTAATTGCTTGGAGCTACTTTCTCTCAATAGCGATCAATGGTCGTCACTGTTAACAGCTGTGTGTGTTAGCAAACTACTTTAATCAGTTGTTCAGCAGCGTTTGCAGCTGCTACGTGCAGGAGCACAGCTGTCAGGGGTAAGTGACTGTGGGTGCACCAGAGTAAAGACACTGATGACATACACATTCATGTGAAAAAAAACTAAACTATCCCTTTAAGACCCACCCACTGTCTTTGATGGACGAGGTTGACAGATAAAATGAACATAGAATCAACTGCAACACAAGGACCAGGAAATAATTAATTTATTAGTTGGGTTTTTTTTACCTCAAATGAATTGGTATTTTAACACATTAATGAGTAATTTAATACAATTTCTTTAATTCCAATTTTAATAAATTAACAATGCCATGTTTCATTATATAATGGTGTATTTATTTATTTAATGTGGGAACATTTAGTCCTCCATATCCTTCAACTGGAGTTTGATCTCCGAAGAATGTTTTTTTTTTTTTTGTTTCTTCTAAACCTTTAAAACAATCACAGAAATAAAACTTAAAGTAAAAAATGGGCTGCAACAAACAGAACTGAAGACTGAGCAGCAGAAATAATAAAAATAAATAAAAAGAATTCGTCTCATGTTCGTTCTTATTCATTACAACTTTTCAGCTCCAGTTGTGACAAATTGAATATGAACGCAGGTCTTTACCAGACACTTCTGCACACGTGCAGATAAAGCTTTCTGCTCAGCAGGACCACACCACTTCCCAGCATGCTTAGTGCAACTCTTCGCAAGATTCGCATCTTGCTGTTGCCGTGGGAAACCGGTTGTTGAAGGTGAAAGCAGTCATCGGCCTGGTCCATCTGGGATGATAAAATAAATGTGAACACATATTTAGTCACACGGTTCCATAGGATCTGAGGAAGATTTACATTTGACACATCCACTAAAGTTATCTTTAAACATCAATATTTTTGTAGATCAGGGGTTTCAAACATGCAACCCGGGGGCCAAATGTGGCCCCCAAGGTTCATCCCAGGGGCCGCCCTGGGATGAATTTACAAAAGGGGCGGTAGTTGGTAGAGTGGGTCGTCCAGTAATCAAAGGGTTAGCGGTTTGAATCCCTATGTGTCCTTGGGCAAAGACCCTTCACCCTCCTTGCCTCCAGTGTCACTCACACTGGTGTATATTTGGTGGTGGTCAGAGGGACTGTCTGTCAGTCTGCCCCAGGACAACTGTGCATATATATATGTAGTTTACCACCACCAGAGAGAGCATGTGAGAGTGAATGAATAATGGATCACAAATGTCACTTTGGGTGCCTTGAAAAGCGCTATAGAAATCTAATCCATTATTATTAAAAGGTCAGTAATGCCACAGTCAAGACTGTGGAACTGATTTGAGTTCAGGTTCCACATACAGACCAGTCTTATCTACAGTCCAATAACAGAAAAACCTATAAAAATAATGTTTTGATGTAAAAAAATATATATATATGTATACCGTATTTTCACCTCCACTGTTCACCCAGTTCACAGAACCACTCTGCTGCTATTGTTCTTATGTTATTTTCATTCTTTATGTAACAAACTGAAGATTCATTTATTCAGTAACAGCGTCTACAGCTGCCTAACTTCTACCTTCCTTCAGCATGTCCACAAACAGGTTCTGTGACGTTAGCATCTGCCTCTGTCTTTTGGACATGACCGCAGGTGTTGACATGGTGGACTTTGTTGGGCAGAAACCTTGAAAACATACTCGAGCAAAGGTGCGGAATCCTGGTCCTGGGGGGCCAGGATCCTGCATGTTTTACATATTTCCTTCTTCCATCACACCTGATTCAATTGATTATCAGCTCATCATCCAGCTCTGCAGAAGCCTGATAATGATTTAATGGCTCCACTGGCCCTCGAGGACCAGGATTCCCCACCTCTGTACTAGAGCCTGACGGATATAGGTTCTTTGGAGCTGATGTTGGAGAGTTAAAAAAAAAAAAAAGGCAAAACCGAATATTGACATGTTAACTGATATCCAGTATTGGTCAATAACAAATATAGTAGCCGATAGATGAAATAATAACATTTATCTACACAGGATATAATAATTTTATATTAGGTTATTATGGACATGTGGATTAACAGTCGTATAAAACTATCTGACAAAGATAATTGGCATAACTTTTCTGATATCAGACTAATATGTGATCCATGTGTAACCACATGTTATAGGTACAGTAGTTTTTCTACTTGGTAAGCACACACACACACACACTATTACTAACCCTTGTGCCAGGGTCATGGGTGTACCCATAACCAATCTCTACTCTTTGTGGAACAGGCAGTTGCTCCACAAAGCCAGAGTATGACTGCACACCCAGACCATGTGCTATATAGTAAATTTGCATTGTTGCCCTCTGGGAGGCGTTATCTTCCTCCCAGAAAGAAAACAAATGGCTTTGCAAATTCTTTTATTCCATCTGCCATCAGGCTTTTAAATAACAGTGATAGTTTAGGGTGTACTGCATGTTTTTATATTTTTATAAACATGTGTGATCTCTGTTTGTGTTTTTAAAATGTATTTATATATCTAATGATCCTGTTGCACTGTCACTGTTGTATTTTGTATCTTATTTGTTTATAGCTGGACTTTCTTCGCTGTTCAGAATACTGACAGATCCTAGTCTAAGTGTGGAATGTGTGCGTTTTGTTTTTCATGCTCCTGTGACCAATTGTCTGTAAACTGAACTACCCCTAGGGGATAAATAAAAATATCTGAATCTGACACTGACAGACACACACACACACACACACACACACACACACACACATACACACATACACACACCACTCTGACAGGAGTCACACAGGCATGATGGGAGAAATATTGTGTAGTAATCACAGCCGTTGGTTCCATCATTGGTTCCATCATATCCACCAGAGGGAACCAAACGTTGTATGGGCTACACAGTACTGATCATTTCCTATAATTAAATGTTACATTGCGGTAAATGGAAAACACATTTCAAACTGATCCAGAATCCAGGATCTCTTCTGGATCTTCACCAACATCTAATCGGGTGACCCTTGTGCCATTCCCAAACTATCCTGAAGGTTTCACGGAAGTCTGTCCATAGGTTTTTGAGTTATGTTGTACACACACAGCAAAAACATAACCTCCTTTACGGAGGCAAAAATAAACAAAACACAAAAAAGCAATGAAAAATCCAAAACATACTCAAAATCTCTTTTAAAATACATAAAAAACACCAAACAATGTGATAAATTGTGACACCGCCCCAAATTTTTTGTTTTTAAATTGTGTGTGTGTGTGTGTATATATATATATATATATATATATATGTGTGTGTGTGTGTGTGTGTGTGTAATTAACATGTTTATTCAATTCAACACCAACAGTTTTGACAAAACAACAGTTCCTTCTAATTACATTAACATTTTTAATCAGATGAATCATGATGATGGATGAATCTGCATTAATGTATTAATTTTAACACACCTAATATATACACACACAGTCATTTTCAGTGCTTTGTGGCTCTCTCTCAAAGGACAAAGGACAAGACCGGTTTAAATTTTACATAAAATATTATAGTTGGCACCCCGAAATATCAATGGAATTCCTCAAAACTTTGCAAAAGTAATTTTTCTGGTAATTGTTTCAAAATACAATGCCAGCTAAATTGATATTTTGAAATTAAAATCACCCATTCAAATTTGATGCATATATATACACACACACACATATATATATATATATATATATATATATATATATATATGTGTGTGTGTGTGTGTCTGCTCCAGCAGGTGAAGGCGGGGTACACCCTGTATGAGTCTCCAGTTCATCTCAGGGCTGAACATATATAGACAAACTATCACTCACACATTCACACCTATGGACAATTTAGATTTACCAGTTAACCAGTTAACCTATGAGTGTATGTGTTTGGATGTTGGGAGGAAACTGGAGAAAACCCACACAGACACGAGGAGAACATGTAAAGTCCACACTGGTGTGGGAATAGAACCAATGACCTGTGTGTGAGGCACCAGTGCTAACCACTGCACTGCCCCATTTTTATTGAATATTCTAAAGCAGGGGTCTCAAATATGCAGCCTGTGGGATGAAGAGCATAATAACGTGTTAAATGACTCCATATTTTCTTCTGTTTTTTTCATTTGTCTATAAATAATGACAACTTTGAATTTTTGTCATTGTTTTACCGCAAAAAATAATTATGAAAATATGGACATTTACAAACTATCCTGTAATAAATAAATTAATTAATTAATGTCATATTGACACTTGATTATGATTTATTTAATAGAAAACATCAATAAAGTGTAAAGTTTACATTTACACTTTATTATACATCTATCTATAATTCAACAAACCTGTGTCTGTAGTGTGTCTGTTTGTCTTTGTCCTAACACCTGCACAACTCCACCAAATGATGCAACATTTGGAGGGCGTCTTTCCACTACTATGGTGGGTTACAGGGCAAAGTTTCACACCATTATGACAAACAACAACAAAGATATTAAACTAATTTAATTTCTCTGTCTAACTGTGTTGCTCTGAGCATTGTCGTCCACATTGTCTAAGTCCCGCCCCCTGATTTGTCTACAGCTGTGCCGTAGTTCATTACTAATGACAACTAACTGCTGTTATGGACTTTCACATGGTCTCTATGACAACAACACAACTGTGCTACACACTGCTAACAACTTCAGTCCCCCCAGGAATTCACAGACATTTTTGTCATTGTTGCGTCTGCAGCAAGTCTGGTTGTGACCGAGGCTATTATTACGACGCATTCACACGAGTTAAACAAGGTCCGTAATTTAGTGAATTAACAGGAACGTCTGATTCACCTTCAACTGAACATTGCACCAATGTTAATGACTGTAGGCTACATTACTATCTGGTTCATCCACTGTTCAGTTTTATCACTTCACTTTTAGACCCTTTTCATTTTTGGTTTGTTTGTTGTTAGCTGTAGTTTAGTAGGCGGAGCCACATTGCCCAGTTTCCTGCTTTTCGTTCATTCACGTCTAAAAGTAGACAGACATTTGAGTGTGAGATGAGCAACTAGCGGCTCACTTCACGGTCATAATAATAATAATCATAGATTTTGCTGTGTGTTGATCGGTGTGGCATGTGTTAGCATGACATAAACCACTACAGTGGTAGACTGTCTGCCCCACATGAAACTGGGTTTTACCAATTCCACCAGCAGTAACAACTAAGACCATTAGCATTATCATACTCACAGATTCTAGTGCACACTTCCAAAACAGCCCCAAATAATTATTATAGTCTTTCTTTCTGCTCCTTTCATCTCATTTCACCCACTTCCACAACACATTAGTAGCAAACAATCTGACATTTTCTACATTATGGTTAGTATCACTAATTGTAGGTTGTACTAGTTTCTATAAAATAAATAAATAGTGCTGCTTAGCTTGGTAGGGGCTTAGTAAGGCCTAGTGGGGGGTTAGTAAGGCCTGGTCGGGTTTTAGTAAGGCCTGTTGGGGGTTTAGTAAGACCTGGTGGCCCAGCAGGTCTATAATAGACTGGGGGAAATACTGTACTATAACGAGGTGGATTATTTTTGTTTTGAACGACTCCAGTCACAGAATGTTAACAGGACAGACAGTGCTATGACTGAACCACCAGCATCGTCAGACACATTTTTTTCAGTCGATGATGCATGAAAACCAGTTTTATCGGGTGTTTCGGGGCAGCAGTCGTCCATGGTTCATTTGTTTGTGCTGTGGGGGATTACAGTTGGCACTGTTGCATTAGGTGTTGCACAGCTCCAGAGTCCGACACCAGGGAAATCTGAACATCCAACCATCATCTGAGGACGACGGGGACACCCCCCCACCCCCCATACGAAGGGAGGGGAAACACTGGTGTACCTGTGTGAGTGACACTGAACTGTTAAAGTATAGTAGGAGCTAGAGCCTTTAGTTACCATGGTTACTGTCTTATGGAATCAGCTTCCCTTTAATATTAAAGACGCCGAAATAGTCTCTACATTTAAAATTAGGCTTAAAACATTCCTGTTTGAGAAAGCCTATGGTCAGGTTAGTTAAAAATTATGTGACTCATATATCATGTATACATGATGTATGAGTCACAGTTCAGTCTAGGCTGCCCTAGGAGTTAGAATGCTGGGGGAAGTACAGACACTGAGTTCTTTCTTCTCTTTCTCTTCCTCACACCTGTTTGTCATTTTTAGAACCTATCTTTCATACCAAGTCTGTTCTTGACTAGTCACCTGGTGTCCCCTTTCCCCCCTCCCCCCCCTGGGGGGAGTGGTGGCTCTCCTGACAGTGTCTGCATGGGAGCCATGGACGACAGGATCTGCAGTATCTCGCCTGTGCCGACCTGTGACCCCGGACCACCGCCCCTGCCTGTCTGGACCAGCCCCCCTTCCTGCATTTATACATGGACGTTCATCTATAGCCTGTCCGTCCATGGGAGTGGATCTCTCCTTCAATGTGGTTCTCCTCAAGATTTCTTCTTTTTCCCACTGGGTTTTGAAGTTTTTTCTTGCCGAGAAGGAGGGTCTAAGGACAGGGGATGCCTGGGACTTTTCATGTATCTCTGTAGTTGATTGTGTTTTTGTAAAGCCCTCTGAGACGACTTTGTTGTAATTTAGGGCTTTATAATTAAAATTGAATTGAATTAATAAGGTACTGTGAACCTGTTACACTTGTGTTGGCATTAATACCCTCAATTTAAAGGGATATTTCACAGAACAAAATGTGTTCAGTGTTTAAAAGGTGGAACTAAAAACAAAATGACAGCTCTGGAAGTACAGGACATTTATCAATGGGGTTACCTTCTAAAAATAATAAGTGAAAGTTATATTTCCATGACAGGATAGTACTAACTTTACTGTACCTGAACATCATAGTGTCACACAGATTAGAATGGGACACAGGCATTAGAGGTGCAGCCCTCTGCTGGTTTAAATCCTATTTATCTAATGGGTACCAATTTGTCAAAGTTAATCAACAATCATCGATGTTCTCCAGAGTTAGTTATGGAGTGCCTCAAGGGGCACTACCAGGGCCTATTTAGTTTACACTGTATATGCTCCCATTAGGTAACATCATTATAAATTATGGAATTAACTTATACTCTTTACATTTATATAAATATCTGTACTTTATACTCTTTACATTTATATAAATATCTGTACTTTATACTCTTTACATTTATATAAATATTTGTACTTTATACTCTTTACATTTATATAAATATCTGTACTTTATACTCTTTACATTTATATAAATATCTGTACTTTAAACTCTTTACATGTAGAGCTACTATCCTGCATGTTTTAGATGTATCCCAAACTAGGCAAATGTGACTGTATGAAAAATGAGTAGTAAATCACTAAATAAGAAATTGTGACTTACTATATCACAATTTTAGATTATTTTTTCCTCATAATAATTTTTCTAATCTTAAACTTTTGGATTTTTCCTAAATGTCCTGTCCAAACTCAGTACCATGACCCAATAAAACATATAATCTACACAATAACTCAACTCATTTTTGTGTATATATATATATATATATATATATATATATATATATATATATATATATATATATATTTAACATTTTTCAGTTTTTTCCTGCTTAAATCATTATTTCATCCATAGCAAAAAAGAAAACAGTTTTACGTTTTAATTTATTATAATTGAGAATTTTTTTTTTTACTTTTACTTCAGTAAAGTAGTTGAATAGGTACTTCTACTATAGCTGTACTTGTACTGTAGTACAGAATGTCAGTACTTTGATCACCTGTGCCTACATTACAACTTCAGCACTAGAGGGCGCTGACAAACACAGTCTTGCTCACAAAACCACTTTTCCTTTGCTTTATTTATAGCAGGGGTCTCAAACATGTGGCCTCTGGGCCAAATGTGGCCCGGCCCGCTAAAGGTTCCAATGCGGTCCCTGGGATGAATTTTCAAAGATCAATAATTGACCTGATTTTAATTCAGGTTCCACATACAGACTAATATTATCTACAGTCAAATAACAGAAAAACATTTGACATTATGCCGATAATGACAACTGCAAATTTTTCATCTTTGTTTTCATTTTTTAAAATATCATGAAAATATGGAAATATTGACATTTACAAACTATAATGTAAGAATAAAATGTGAAAAACCGAACGAGTATGAACAAGATGAAATGTCCAAAGAAAATTCACTACAATTTTAACCATTTTTTGCTTCTTCATGTAAAAATACAGTAAAAATACACCAACATTTACAAAACAATGCGTAAAATGCAGTAAAAAGCAATATACTAAAATGGACTAAAAATAGAGTACAATGCAGTAAAAATACACTAAATCAGGGGTTCAATACAGTTTTAAACATTTTTTGTTTCATGTAAAACTATGTTGAAGCAAAACATTGTTCAAATTATATTTATTTTTACTTGGAAATTTGAGTTTTTTTTGTAGTTATTCTCATCTTTTTTATTTGTGTAGTTTGCAAAAGAAAATATTTCCATAATTTAATGGGGGTGTTTTGCACTAAAAGACAAAAGTTTGCAGTTACTATATTATTTACATGTTATTCTATTATTTCACTGGAAATCAAATCGTGGCCCCTGAAAGAACATGAGGTTGGGAGCCCTGGTTTAAAGCAAGAAAATGAGTGGTAGTGGTCAGCCGAGATTAATGCAGGTTATTTTGCATAGTTATAGCAGCAATATAATTTTTTTAATGTGACAGTAAATGTTGTTGTGTTCCCATATATAGTTCAGACTTGGGCTGAATCTCATTTCACCCCTTACCCCTTCAAACAGAGCTATAAGGGGTAGGGGTTGAAAATCAACCCCCATGCATGGGGACACCCCTTCAATCTCATTTCACCCCTTAGCCCTACCCCTGCCCCTTACCTCTTCAAAAAGGAGCTATAAGGGGCAGGGCTTGAAAATCAACCATGCATTGGGACACCCCTTCAACACTCACCTACGTCATCAGTTCACTCCACCAGTTATTACGTAACCAAAAACCACAGCTTTAACCAGAACTAAACTAACATGTCTGCTGCTGTAGTTGTGTCTTTCTCCTGGATATGAACACATTTTACTTATATCTGCGTCCAATCGTACGTAAATAGTTCTTTGGTTCATGTGCGTTTTATTGAGAAAACTACCATTACACATTGTGACAATGTCAAACTTTATACAATACAACAGTTATCACAATTTAAAAACAGTTAAAGGGACAGTTCAGTATTTTTCACATGAATCTGTATGTGATCAGCTTCTTTATTCTGGTGCACCCACAGTGACTTCACCCCTTTACTCTGGTGCACCCACAGTGACTCCACCCCTTTACTCTGGTGCACCCACAGTGACTCCACCCCTTTACTCTGGTGCACCCACAGTGACTTGGTGTCAACAAAATAAAACATGTTTCTTCTCAAATGTGTTGGAATGAGTGATTTATTTCCAGAACAAAACCATCACGGAACAAAAAGTCACACCTTGGAGTTTTTGCTTAGAGCTACTTTCTCTTAATAGTGATCAATGGTCGTTGTCACTGCTAACAGCTGTGTGCCTTAGCTAACTACTTTCATCAGTTGTTCGGCAGTGTTTGCGGCTGCTACGTGCAGGTGCACAGCTGTTAGCAGTGATAACGCGCATTAATCGCTATTGAGAGAAAGTAGCTCCAAGCAATTGTGAGGCGTGAGTTTTTGTTCTGTGATGGTTTTGTTATGAAAATAAATCACTCATTCAAACACATGGTTTTGACAAGAAACACGTTTGCACGAGGACGATTGCGGCTAAATACAGAAGTATATTTTATCAGAAGTGTCTTTCATTTACACAAAGCCGACGCTGTCAGGGTGTGAATACGAGACCCCTTCCAGAGTGGGACATATTCAAGACGCACTGGCAAGAAACGCAAATGTTCACGTTTTGTGTGTCTTTACATCGCATATGTTCACGTCACATACACTTTCACGTTACATTCATACACTGAGCAGGTAAAGCAACAAACATGTGGGACAACCTGGATCCCACAGATCTTCCAGATGTACTAGCATTAGCATTAGCACTAGCAGCTCTAGTAAATGTACAGCAGTTGTTTCAGTTATTGTACAGACATTACACACATACCATAGACGAACAGAGACGGGTGGACAATTACCTACGTCAAAAACAGAAAAGGACAGACGTCCTGGCAGGACTATCCAATCGTATTCCTCCTACTGTTGAGTCTTCGTATAAACTAGGATTTCCTCCTAAAAACGCTCATCTAAACGCAGATGACAAAACTGAAGACTAGACGCCACTTCTGTGTCTTCTGTTTTCATCGTCTCCGTATAAACGTAGCCTTAGATGAGTGTCTTGTTGATTCCAGAAAACCTGCCGGGACTACTTTTGCTTTGACCAGAACTGGACTCACAGGACACTGTTGGAGGTAAGTCAGTGTGGGGGCACCAGACTAAAGACACCGATGACATACACAGTCATGTGGAAAAAAACAACTATCCCTTTAATTGTGATGAAAGTACTACATTTGTGTACTTCTTTCGTAGGATTTGTAATGTATTCTGGGAAATTTCTTATACCCCAACGTTTGGAGTCTGCCTCTGGAAAATCTCCATTTGAAGGGGTGTAAATCCCCCTCCCCTACCTTAACGTGAATTGAGACACCCCTACCCCTACACGTGGATGCTCAAAACAGAGGGGAAGGGGTGAAATGAGCTTCGGCCTTGGAGTTTGGCATTTTGTGTACGTTTCAAGGACACTCCTCTGTCTTTAGGTCTAACTATGCTCCACTGGTCGTCAGATTCCTGCCTGCGGAAACACGCATACCTTCACTGTGAACACACACACACAAGCCTCCATCCACTAACCCCCCCCCACCCCCTAAACTCTCTCACCCCGTGTCCTCCCCCTCCGCCTCATCGTCTGTGCGCTGACAGCTCAGTGTCATGGCGGTGCCGACTTATGAGCTGTGAGGATTCCGCCCTGTCAGGAAGGACTCTCTCCCTGCCAATACAAACGCAAACATCCACACATGCTCAGAGTCAGGTGCACACACGCAGGAACTCCCACACATACCTGTCGCAGCTCGCCAACATTCATACACACCAGTATCTACTGCACACACACACACACACACACACACACACACAGAAGGATACTAACACTGCTTTAATCCTCTGCAGCGGAGGGAAGACGACGACCATGAAGAGAAGGAAACACAGTAGAGCAGGCGCATGTTACAGCCTGATCCATATGACCCACAACTGCATGTTTATGTGCATTTACTGTGCATTTACTGTGCATTTACTGTGTATTTACTGTGTATTTACAGTGTATTTACAGTGTATTTACTGTGTATTTACTGTGTATTTACTGTGTATTTACTGCATATTTACTGCGTCTTTACAGTGTATTTACTGTATATTTACTGTGTATTTACTGCGCAATTACTGTGTATTTACTGTGTATTTACTGCGCAATTACTGTGTATTTACTGCGCAATTACTGTGTATTTACTGTGCATTTACTGCGCATTTACTGTGTATTTACTATGTATTTAGTGTGTATTTACTCCGCAATTAGTGTGTATTTACTGCGCATTTACTGCGCATTTAATGTGTATTTACTGTGCATTTACTGCACATTTAGTGTGTATTTACTGCGCATTTACTGCGCATTTAGTGTGTATTTACTGTGTATTTACTGCGCATTTACTGTGTATTTACTGCGCATTTACTGTGTATTTACTGTGTATTTACTGCGCATTTACTGCGCATTTAGTGTGTATTTACTGCGAATTTACTGTGTATTTACTGCGCATTTACTGCGCATTTAGTGTGTATTTACTGCGCATTTAGTGTGTATTTACTGTGTATTTACTGCGCAATTACTGTGTATTTACTGTGCATTTACTGTTTATTTACTGTGTATTTACTGTGTATTTACTGTGTATTTACTGTGTATTTACTGTGTATTTACTGCGCATTTACTGTATATTTACTGTGCATTTACTGTGTATTTACTGCATATTTACTGTGTATTTACTGCGTATTTACTGTGTATTTACTGTGCATTTACTGTGCATTTACTGCACAATTACTGTGTATTTACTGCGCATTTACTGCATATTTACTGTGTATTTACTGTGTGTATTTAGGTACAACACACACACTCCTCTAGAGTAGGGCTGCATCGATAATAGAAATATTCGACAATGAATTCCATTGTTAACTATTGTTGTCAGATGTTCAGGGGTTTTGTTAATCTCACCCAACATTGGTTGTGAGAAATTATTGTTGTCATCTTGTGTGTGTGTGTGTGTGTGTGTGTGTATGTCCACAGAGACATATCATGCTATAACTTAATACTTGACATATCACCATGAAATTACACATATATAGCTAATGTGCATCAGATGCAATGATCCATTTGAGTAAAGGTCAAAGGTCAAGGTCACATTATCAGTTAGAACTCAAGATTGGAGGGTCACAGAACTTTCAGATTGGTACCATGGTGTTCTTTTTGAGATCTGTGGAGGTCAAAGGTGACATGTTGCACAATTACCTCCACCAAGGAGGTTATGTTTTTGCCAGTTTGTTCGTTAGTCTGTCTGTTTGTTACTTAGCAAGATAAGGTATAGACAGATCTTGATGAAATTTGCAGTGTAGGTTGGTAATGGGGAGATCTGGAAATGATTAGATTTTGGTGGTGATCTGGAAGAGATCTGGGATTCTGGATCACCTTGAAATGTTACATTCTGGTAAAGGGAGAATACATTTCAAAGTGATCCATTTGTTCCTTGTGACACTGTCAACACATCCTGAAAATGTCATCAAAATCCACCCAGTGTTCGAGTTATCTCGACCACCCCCCCGGATCACCACCAAATTGCTAACTAACAGACAGACAAACAAACAAACTAACCTCCTTGGCGGACCTTTCTTTATTCGAAGGGGGGAGGTCTGCCTTGGCGGAGGTTTGCGCGCTCAGAGTGCTTTTCTAGTTAAGTTGTCTAACACTGTGTGTCAAATATCACGCTATAACTTAATCAATACTGGATATATTATCATAATATTACACACACTGACGCATATATACATATCACAAAATTATCAATATTGCAAAAGGTCAAAGGTCAAGGTCGCATTTAGCAGAAAAGTCAAATTCACATTATTGGCTCTAATTCAAGAACAGGTTGTCATAGAAACTTGAGATTCACACAAAATAAGGGCGAGACTAGACATTCTGTGAATACTAGTTCATCCATTATTAGAGAATATTTCCTGGTGTAAACGTGCAGCGGCTGCTGGTGTTTGTAAAAAGCTCACGTGGCACAGCAGGTGGCGGAGGCAGGACACTTCCTTCTGCAGGTCTTTGGTCTGGATCTCTATCTGGTTGCAGATCACCTGGACCTCGTGGTTGATGTCCAGTGAGAAGCCAAGCTACAGGAACACAAACATTTATTACTGCACCAAGAAAAGTAGAGTCATTTAAACATCAGGGTTTGTTTGTTCGTTAGCAAGATAACTCAAAACGTCATGGGCAGATTTGGCTGAAATTTTCAGGGAATGTATGTCAGTACATTATATGACTGGTCCAGTGGACACTTCCAAAGCTGTTCTCTTGTACATTCATGGGTTTTGTAGTTGAATACATCATCCAATTCACTGTAATTCATACCATTACTGTAACTTTGGCCAAAATAATAAATTTTTGGCATATTATCTTCATAAACTAATAAAGTAATAACTAGTACAGAACTGAACAGTCCATCATTTTGGACGGAAAATCACAATTTCAGATGATATTATTTTGAGATTGTTTCTTTGTAGTGTTCCTGACTTTGTTTCGTCAACTATTAACTAATGATCGACCAATGAAAAAAGCAAACCAGCCAACGCAATAGGCCGATACTGATATTAGATAAAAACTGAATATCTGCTAGCCAATATATCTGTGTATTGAAATTTGATTTGAAGAAAATTGTGAATTGTACTAAATTGCAATATCTGCCGGAAAAATCACAACTGTATTTTTTCTTAAAATCGTTTAGCTCTAAAATACTATTAGAATTTGGTTAAAATAAAAAAAAAAATAATTCACTTAATGATGTTGGGTTTAAAAAACCTCTTTCTTTGTAATTCCAGGAAAAATAGGTTAATATAAAAAAATATTTCAATCGCATTCTGTTTTTCAAAAAAGATAAAACCATTCAGGAAAGAAATCTGGAGTATGTTTTTGTAATTCATGCACAAAAGGGTTAAAGTAACGGAGGCAAATGATATATTAAAGAAAAAAATAAGGATTTGCAATCCTGTAGTCAAACTACAAGTGATTCAACATATGATTCTTAAAGTAATTGACCAGAACAGACATGTTTATTACCTGAGAGGCTGGACAGGAGAATCTGGTGACCGTGTCCTGGACCACCTCCGTCAGGTAACAGCACTGCTGCTTCACACTGATGATGAAGTCCAGCAGCTCCTCCCTCCTGTTCAACATGAATAATTACAGCGGTCAAAATTATTGCACATTATCATCATCATTCATCATCCATTCATTAAATGGAACCGTTGTTCACAGTTGAAACCATGGCGATAGTACTCCACTTTACTGGTTCCTTTCTCTGTGTTGTTTTCTATGAAAGAGCCAGTGGAGGAAACAAACCACTGTCAAAGGAGCATGTGTTGGTAACTCAGGGAGAGCCATCAGATTCCAAAAGGAGCGTGGGAAAGTGGTTTTCAGTGGAATGATAGCCTTAACTTTGTTAAGCGCCAGAAGCTAACCTACTTTGGACATGTTAAGCGCTCCAAGGGACTCGAGAACATCATCATGGAGGGAAGAATGGATGGCAGTAGACCCCGGGGCAGACCACGCACACAGTGGATTGATATCAAAACATGGACGGGCAAAAGGGCACAAGATGTGGGAAATTTGGCATGGGATCGAGACCTCTTCCGCAATGACGTCATCAACGCGCTCTCGGCGCACGATACATGACGACGACGATAGCCTTAAATGTCCACCATTAACTCTTAAAGGTGTAATTTAGCTGAAAACCACTTTTCCACTTTTGTCCTTTTGGAATCTGATGACTCACCCAGACTTACCAACACATGCTCCTATGACAGTGGTTTGTCACCTCCACTGTCTGCATACTGCATTCACACAAAAAAACAAGAGGAACGAGAGACCCAGAAAAAGCCGGTCCATCTGATTGACAGCATCACCCACGTGGGGTTAAACCAGGCATGGGCAAACCATTCCACAAAGGGCCGGTGTGGCTGCAGGTTTTTGTTCCAACCAACCAAGAGTTCACAGTTTGACCAATCGACTCTCTGAAGGCCGAGATCAGCTGATTAATTGAATCCAGTCTGGTGTGATGCTGCTTGGTTGGAACAAAAACCTGCAGCCACACCGGCCCTTTGTGGAATGGTTTGCCCATGCCTGGGTTAAACCCATCCCCAGTAGCGAATATGAAGTAGCATTACCATCTACAAGAGAAGACGGCTGCTGCACAAACTGGAAAAAATGGCGGATCAAACGAGTGCATATGCTCTCTGTGGAAATAAAGCCTCATTTTTTCCTGCACGTTTTCAGAACAAGCAACGACACGAAACCTAGCTGGATGGTACTCTGGCAAAGGTAAACACATACACAGAGCGAGAGGGGAGGGGGGAGTGTACCTTCACGCATTCTGAGCCAATCAGAGATGCATCATGACCGCGTCATGGACATGTATGAGGAAGTACGGGTAAACTGTTGTTCGACCTCAAGTCATTTTTCTACTGTGAAAAAACAGCTGGAAATAAAACAATCCGGACATTTTTTTAAATAGAACCAACACACAATGTATTAAACAATGGAAAACACAGTAATATTAATGAAATAACCATGGAATGACAGCTTTAAAGATCATTAAACATCCACCTTTAACCCTAAAAACTCTTTAAACTTCCACTCTTGACCTTTAAACACCCACTTTTAGGGGCCATTTACATCAGGACGACTGCAGCTAAAAGCAACAAAATATTTGATCAGAAGTGGCTTCCGTTTACATGGCAACCACACCATCTGGGTCTGAAAATGCAAAAATCTGAAGACTCCTTCCAGAGTGAGGAGTTTTGAAGATGAACCGCTTTGTGTCCCTGTCTAAACGGGAAGAAACACAGAACATGTTGATGTGGCGTACACCTTCACTTCCAGCTGCTCTATCAGCTCCAGTAAAATGGAAACAGTAAAGTAGATCCACACAGTTAAGGTCCAACATGTCAAACACAGGTAGTGACTGGGCTGATTAAAGCAGAATGATATTTACTGCACTATCACTTTTCCTCCATAGAAATATCAAACATAGTCCAGACAAGTTACATTGAATGTCCATGTTTTGGCAGATGTAAGAACAACCAATCCTAGTTAAGCAGCGCCACACTGAACCAATCCTGCTAGAGCCATGTCAGGTTAAGTCACACAGCACAGGTGTGAGAGCAGTCGTAGCAAAGGCGCTAATGTTTGGGCTGAAATGGCAGATACGCTTCCAAGTGAAAATATGACAGGAGTGGTTTCAGTAAATGTACAGAAATGTACAACCCACTGTTGCACTCATGAAAACACTTGTGTAAATGCAGATGTAGAGGAGACGCCACTTTTGTGTCTTGTGTTTTCATGGTCATCATATAAATGATACACTGATCCAAAATGTGAGACTGAACATTACCGGAAGACTTTTCTGCCAGCAGCAATTAGACTCTTCAATGTGCAATAATGTGCAATAGTGATCTTTTTATATGCAACAGTCATCTTTTTGATGAGTAATGGTGATCTCTTTTTTTGTGTGTGATCTGTGATGATGGACTATTGGACTATGGACATTTTTTTCTGCTGCTGTAACAAAAGCAATTTCCTTGAAAAGGGAGTAATAAAGTATCTATCCATCTATTTATCCATCCATCCGTCGAATCAAATTCATGATACAAGTAATAATCTCTGATTTATGACTTATTTTTCATATTTTCACATTTGTCTAGTTTAAAAAAGTAATGAGTCTATTCTGAGAATGTAAAGAGTATAAAGTACATATATTTATATAAATGTAAAGAGTATAAAGTACATATATTTATATAAATGTAAAGAGTATAAAGTACATATATTTATATAAATGTAAAGAGTATAAAGTACATATATTTATATAAATGTAAAGAGTATAAAGTACAGATATTTACATAAATGTAAAGAGTATAAAGTACATATATTTATATAAATGTAAAGAGTATAAAATACAGATATTTATACAAAAATGTAGGGAGTAAACGTAAAAATTAGCCAGAAAAATAAATAGTCCAGTGAAGTACAGATACCTAAAAACCTCTACTTAAGCACAGTAAAGGAAGTACTTGTACTTAGTTACTTCCAGCTGTGGTTTTCAGTTCAGACTCAGTTCTTTATAAAGAAGCAGGTGCAGTGTTAGTCATAGTGCAGGGCAGACAGACAGACAGACAGACAGTTTTTCTCTCAGACCACCTGAACAGAATCCACACATCACTCAGCAGGTGGCCCAGGCTTCTCCCTAAAAACATCCACCTTAAATAATTAGTTATTTATATTCATCAGCCTCCCTTTTCTCTCCCAACATATTGATAGGTGTTGTGTGTTCATTTTGCTGGGTTAGAGGACGGGGGGTGTTAGGGGAGCGGGGGTCCAGCTGTCCCGGTGCTCTTCACACTCTGTCAGACTGCTGAGTAAACACTGTCAGTGGCTCACCTCCCTTCTCCTGCTGTTAGTTTATCTAGGCAGCAGAGACTGATGATGGGCCCCAGCACACACTGGCCTAGACCCAGTCTACACTCAGACCATCACATTACTGTGGGAATCTGGACCAAGGACACTACATTTCTCTCAACTTACACTAATGACTGGTTCTGTAGGTTTCAAATGGCCCTGTTTGCATGATGGTTCTCAATTCACAATTATTTCATCTGGATAAAATAATTTGGAATTATCCTATTTTGGTAACAGAGGTCTTCAAGCCTGGTCCTTGAGGGCCGGTGTCCTGCATGTTTTAGATGTTTCCCTCTTCCATTCCACCTGGAGGCCATTGCATCATTATAAGTCTGATGAGGAGCTGATTATTAACTCTTTAAATGTCAGTGCTGATGCATTATGAATGGATGATTTAGTTTAAATATTCAGAAAAATTAAACCGTTTTCCTTTTAGTTTTGTGCATGGAAAGAGTGCCAAAAAGCATAATTTTATTTAAACATTTTTTAAAGGCAAAATTAAAATTGCTGGGACCAAAATTCAACCCTAGTTTTCTTCTTTCGTAATTTTTTTCCCTAAATTTTCCACATTGTCATTTTAGAAATATTTCTTAGTTTTTGTTGCTCATTTTGTTTATTTTTCTACATTTTGTTTATTTTAGTATTTTTCTTTGATTTTCTACCATTTTGTGTCTTACTTTGCTCATGTTACCAATTATTTTGTTAGTTCTCAGTGTCATGACCTCCGCTCCGGTGACCTTTCCCCCAGTGCTCATCCACACTCACCTGGTCCCGCACTGCGCAGCAGCAGCCGTTCCTCATCTGTGGCTATAAAAGCAGTAAGGCTTGCAGTTGCCAGTGCGGGACCATTCAGTAGTGTCACCTCCATAACCCGGACAACTTCTGCCATCTCCTCAATCACCATAACCCGGACATTCATCATCACCACGGACTCTGGTCGTTGTTCCCAGGTTTTGTCTGTCTTGTCTTTGTTTCTTAGTTTTGTTATTAAATTATTTTTCCCTTCAGTACTGTGCATTGGAGTCCTTATTTCACCTCACCCCGATCCGTGACACTCAGGAGTTAAAGGGTTAAACTGAATCACATGGAAGAGGGAAATATTTAAAACATGCAGAACACCGGCCCTCGAGGACTGGAGTTTGACACCTGTGTTTTAGATGTAACCCTGCTCCAACACAGCAGTGGGTCGTTATCTGGCTTCAGCAGAGCTTGATGATGAGCGGATCATTTCAATCTGGTGTGTTGGAGCAGGTTACATCTAAAACATGCAGGACAGTGAAACCTGAGGACCAGGGTAGAAGAACCCTTATATATAAGACGAACTGTATGGCACATCAAAGGAGAAATGTTATGCAGATCTATGTTTTTCTACATCTATTCATCTAGAATTCAATAGTATGTCCTGTTTGTCTGTGGAACGCTTAACACCAAATGATCCCAAATATAGAGGGTGACTTTCCAGTACTGTGGTGGATTGCTAGCCTAGGATCTAGACTGTCCCCAGTGGCCGCAAACTGCATTTGCTACGGGGGCAGTCTAGAAAGTCTAGGCGAATTTGTGGGTGGGATAACCGCTGTCTGTCAAGTTTTCTCTTTACACAACGCGACGCTATTGGATGGGTAACCAGTCAGAGCCAACCAATCAGAGCGATGAACATGATTCCGGACTCCCGTACACTATTTGGCACCGGCCGCTTCGGATCTCCTCCAGGTCGCCTTTGCCGAGTTGTTCTGCTCGTATTCCCACTTTTTCGGCCTCTTGCAACTGGTCATCCATTAGGGCTAAAAGGGGTGACACAACGATCACCAGCGGGTTGTGCAGACCCATGCGTCGTCCCACTAGCGGAGCCAGCTGATAAATCAAACTTTTGCCATACCCGGTGGGCAAAACTCCGACAACGTCCCTTTTTTCCAAAAACAGCTTAAGTGCCGTTTTCTGCTCCTCTTGCAGGGAAAACTGTAATTTTAAATCACCTAGCGTTGCTGCCAAAGCCAGCTCGAATGGTTGTTCCTGGTGATGAGCCATGTTGTCTAGCAGCTAGCAACTGATGTTATGGCAATGTGTGCTAGCTAGCAGCTACGCCTTCTTCTTCTCTTTGGTGTGCTAGCTGCTACGTCTGTGACTACAACATTACGTGTCGTATTTGTGTCGTCATGAGGCAGGGCGGGCTCCAATCCCGCCCCTCGCGATTTGATTGGTCCGACCCATTTTGGATTTTCAGATCCTAGGCTGTCTAGTCTGTCTCCCCGTAGCAAATACCATTTGCGGCCACTGGGGACAGACTAGATCCTAGGCTAGTGGATTGCAGTGTAAAGTGTCACACTATTACAACATACAACAGAGATATTAAACTAATTTCACTGCTCTTTCTAACTTTGCCGCTCTGAACAGTGTCGTGCACATTGCCTAAGTCCCGCCCCCTGATATGGCTACAGCTGCACCATTGTTTCTTTGTTTGCTTTATTCGTCTCGGTCAAAAAAGACAAAACAATTGGTGACAGAAGTAAAAACTGACCAAAAACGCTTTGGGCTGAAGCTTTTTATGCCCACCTTATTGAAATGTCACCTCTACAAACGAAACCAAGAAAGACTGAAAAAAAAAAAGATGTTTCAAAGCCAATACATGATGCTTAGCAATACAGATAAAATATAGGGAGAACAGTGAAAGAGAAAAAAAGACATTTAATATTGTCTATGCAATGACTAATTACCATTGATTTCTAGGCTTTCTTAAATAATACAACAGTGCATTACTAAATGCTGTTATGGACTATCACAACTGTGCTACATGCCGCTAACAACTTCAGCTCCCCCTGGAAGTCGCAGACATTTTTGTCATTGTTGTCGTTTATTATTAAACAATGTTCGTAATTTACTGAACAGGAGGAACGTCTGACTCACATTCAACTGAACATTGCACCAATCTTAATGAATGGAGGCTACATTACTCATCCACTGTTCATCTCTTTCACTTCACTTTTAGACCCTATTCCATCTTTGGTTTGTTTGTTGTTAACTGTAGTTTAGTTGGTGGGCGCACATTTCCCAGTTTCCTGCTTTTCGTTCATTCAATTCTGAAAATAGACAGTGACATTTGAGTGTCGGATGAGTGACTGACGCTCCTCCTTCACATAGATCTGATCATGTTGGCAGAGCGGGTCATCATCACTGTTATTATTATTATTATTAGGATGACCGCAGAAAGTGAGCCAGTGAAACCAGCAGCCTACAACAGACATTGGAAATATTGGACATGTCTCTGCCTGTTTAGGAAGTCTCCATCATGATTCCATCTCTGCTGCAGGTCAGAGGTCAGATCATCTATATTTGACAAGGTTTTTTTTTCCCCAAACACCAATTCAAAATCTATATAGTTACATATTCAACGTGTTGGTGCATTAATGATGTATTGCATTTTACACCTTGCCTGGCTCACTTCCATTCAGTGTATTAACCCTCTATGGGACGATGTCATTTAGAAATGACATTTTAAAAAAACTGCTTTAAAAATAACACAAGCCTCTAACTAATCATATCGTAGCATAAATTTGTCACCTAAAATCCAACCTAACCAATAGGGCCAATGTCCCTGTGCTCATCCGGTCCTCACAGCTGTGATGGCTGGCGATCAACAAAAGGGAGTCATTCAATAGATCATAAAATCAATCCCACTGTGTGTTTTATCAACAAATGCCAAAAACAGTGTGAATGGTATAGGAAGCCCCCAAAGCTCTTCTGGGGTAACATCTGACTGAACAAAAGTAGGTAACTGGGTAATGACATATTACTGTGGTTAAAGATGTTAAATGCTACACAGGAGGTTGTTGGTGGAAACTAATATTGGGCCAATTACTTTCTTTGATCTGGATTGAAACTGAACTCTGGGTTGGAGCTTTGGCTTTGGTGCTAATATTGGCAGTACAGAAGGTTTTAAGTAGTTCTGAAGTATTTATTTGCCGTCAATCATGTTGCTGAAGTGGTGTGGTGAGGATATCCAGCTGTGACGGTTTAGTTTGTGAGTAGGAGTCTGATGAAGACGATGACATGTGGAATGAGTACCAGTATTAAAGGTGATAATAATTCTTATGGATGTGAGGATGCATGTAAGACTAAGGCAATAAGGTTGTTGAGTATTTTATACATAATGAAGCTGAAGTATCAATTCACTGCCATTCTTGCTGCAATGATGATGATGATGATGATGATAATTTAAAAAGGGCACCTGCCCCACCCTTTTTAATGTGGGATTTGGCCATGTGTATAGTCTCTCCATATGAGGATTACGATAATACTTCATCATCACCATCAACATTATCATCACTACATGTGATTTTTCATTGTGATCATTTCAAAAAGTTATTTCATGCTATCCATTTTTAATTCGAATATACCTCAATTCCATGCACCTGTATCTTATAAATAAACATTCTTTAAATATGTGCATTTCTGACATGCTTTCTGCATTTCCAGCCCACTTCCAGGGCTGTTTACAGAGTGCCCAGTGCCTAGATCTATCCAATGAATCAATTGGAGTTGAAAGACATTGAGAATTATGGGAGGAGAAGCAGTGACAGACTGGAACAAAAAACAAATAAAAAAATAAAGTTGTAAACAAAGACAAATTTGGACAGTGATACGTTTTGTGCCTAATGCCAGTCTAACCAGTGAATCAGAATTTAAATCCATTGAGAACTGAGGGAGGAGAAGCAATTTCAGTGACAGACTCGAAAAATAAAGTTATAAACAAATTGTTTACAAAGGCAAATTTCGACACAGTGATGCGTTTTGTGCCCAGTGCTTTGATCTATCTAACGAATCTATGAGAATTGAAATCTGTTAAGAGGGAGGAGATATGATTTTCATAAATTGTGGACGACTGACGATGACGGAAGGATGACAGACGAAGCGCAACATTCAGATGAGCTAATAAAAATCCTCCTTCACTCAGAAAATAATGAGACTTAATTGTTTCCTCTTGAATCACATTTCATTTGTAGTCGTCCATTCAACCTTTTGTTCATCAACTTTTCAGAAATCATAACTAACATGAATAGTTTTATGTGTTTTTTATGATTTTAGAATCATTCTGAAATTAAATGTTCTAAGTGTTTTTCAGTCAAATATGTTGATGGATAATGAAGATACTGTTCTTTAATCAATAGTTTTTTACAAATTCATTAAGAAATATAAAAATATAGAATGGGACCGAGTAATTTATAAATGACAGTACCCCAAAGTAAAGGTCAATTTTGTAAAGTGAGCGCAAGACATTTATTTTAGGCCTTAATACATTCACTTCTTTAAATTAATTTCTTTAATAAGTCCCATAGAGGGTTAACTATGAATAGAAATGCACTGCATGTGCCACTTCCATTTGTTGCAGGCTTCTGTGATGTAGTCACCCGAACACAGATTTAGACAAATTTGTCTAAATTAGAAAATTTAATTGAATAAATTTGACTTCAGTTCATGAAAAGTGGGAGAAAAAAACACATGTTGCATTTCTATTTTTGTTCAATATAGTTTAAAATGTTCATCTTTCCCATCACACTGGTGTCAGACCTTAGAGATGACAGAATCAAACTGATTAATGGACATTTTGCAGTGGCTTCATGTTCTTCTGTTTCTTGTCTGACTTTATGTATGAATGAATAAAGTCTGTCAACACCAGGTTGTTCACAAACTGCAGAGTTCAAAACTCAACCCTTGACTTTTGTCCATATGTTTTTTTTCACAAGACACTAAGTCTAAGGCTGAATCTCATTTCACCCCTTAGCCCTACCCCTGCCCCTTACCTCTTCAAAAAGGAGCTATAAGGGGTAGGGCAGGAAAATCAACCCCTATGAATTGGGACAACCCTTCAAAACTCACCTACGTCACCAGTTCACTCCACCAGTTGTTACGTAACCAAAAACCACAGCTTTAACCAGAACTAAACCAACATGTCTGCTGCTGTAGTTGTGTCGTTCTGGATATGAACATATTTTTACTAATATCTGTGTCCAATTGGAGAAGTGCTATGCATCGACCCATTACTCCACGTTTACGTAAACAGTGTGATTTTTGTTCATGTGTGTTTAATGGAGAAAATGACCATTACATATGTGACAATGTCAAACTTTATGCAACAGTTATCACAACTTAAAAACTGTTAGGGTGAAAATACTACATTTGTGTACTTTCATAGAGGCCGCCATTTTTGGGGAAATTTCTCGTACCCCTCTGTTTGAAGTCTGCCTCAGGAAAATCTCTGTTGGAAGGGGTATAAAGCCCTTCCCCATCCCCCTACCCCTCTGCCTTCATGTGAATTGAGACACCCCTACATGTGGACGTGCAAAATGCAGGGGTAGGGGTGAAATGAAATCCAGCCCCCAAATACTCCGAAACGGTTTCCCTGCAAATAAGTGAATGTGACTCATCATGCTTTAACTCATTCACTTCAACAGCAGTGTGTGGTATGGGCTGCAATGATTAGTCGACGATTAATCGATGATAGAAATAGTCGACAATGAATTCAATTGTCGACTATTGTGGCCGGACGTGTTTATTTGTTTTTTAGAACGGAGTGAGACATCTGACTTGATTAGAATCTGAGTCGCTCATGTGCAACAGCGTCTGTGTGTGTGTGAGCAGTAACATACAGAAATGACAGCGCCAGCATCAGGTACTAGTACCAAAATTTGTAAAGTTTATCCTGGATACAGTGAATAAAAAAACTACTGCAGAGGTTTGAAAAGCAGACCTGGTGTGTCATGGCAGTAGGGATGTTAACCGATGACCTCTTAACTGATGGTTGACCACATCAACGTTGTGCGGTCATAGTTTTCTGTCATCGATTAAAGAAAAAAAAAACCATATCTCTACATAGCATATCTTTGAAAATTATGAATTTGAGCATTAGCAATACAAGACAGAATTTATTAATAGCAAACACCGAGCTCAATTAATCTATGTGGTACGACCATTTCACACCAGTTTAGAATGTTTACTCAAAACGTAAATGAAACACAAAGCTGACGTGAGGTAATAGAACTTCTAGAGCTAGCAGCTAGAGACTGGGAGTTGTCAGCATAAGCAAGATTTTTATTCCCATGATAGTTAGCTGCAGAATTTACTGTACCAATCCAATGTTTTCTCTATGTGTGATTGTTTAAAATGAGCCTTTAACATAACATCGCTCAACCTCGCACTGTGACTCGTATTTTAAAAAGCTAAGCGGCTGAAGTGCGTAATGGCTGTGTGTGTGTGAGCCGACAAAGCAAGTGTTTTCTTTTCTCTGTGACCGACTTCAACCGGTTAATGAGGCTCAGTGATCGGCCAAGATTTTTTTATAAATTTTGCCAACCCTACATGGCAGTACCTCGCTGATGCACCCACATTTAAAGACAAAGCATGTTGGCCAGTTGAACCAAACACAGTCCGACTCACCTGGGTATGATTCAAGTAACATTCAAGACAATATGGTTTTCATCACATACATTGTACATTTTAACAGTGTATTTTCACTATAAAACAGAGCTTAAGTGTTATGTCAGACTGTGCCTCACAAATATAGTCCGAGCACAGACCTCCACGAAGCAGCACCAGTTTGCCGAGGTTTGGATCTGCATGTTCATAACTTATTTATAAACTAGTGTTCTATGTTCACTCATTAACAATCCCTAAGAGGCTTTAAAAACATTCACAGAAATCCTGAGTCCTGTTTTTTACATATGTCCATTTCAATATTCGACCACGTATGACGTCACTCTGACGTTATGTGACGTCGCACAACGACCAAATGTCACATGTTAGATCTAATGTTAAATATGAAGCACAAGATATTGTCTGATTTAACTAAATATGTCAATAACCTGCTTTAAGGTAAAGGTCATACATTTACCAAATATACCATTGGCTTGACGTCATGATATCAAACGGTGACATCATGGAGCCTATCGGTGTTATCTCATCTGATCTCCAAAGGGAAGATAAAGTGAATGAAAAAAAAAACATCCGATACTATCTGGTCTGGATTCTGAGATATCACCACTTATGTGTTTTAGCTGTTGATGTTCACTGTGACCTTGACCTTTGACCTTCATAGCTCAAAATGTAATGTTTTTTCCTTGATGCATTATCAACCATCTCTGAAAGTTTAATCAAAATCTGTCCATAACTTTTTGACCTATCTTGCTGACAAAAACAAATGTGAGGTAAAACATAACCTCCTTTGCAGAGGTAATTAAACTCATGCAGTAAAAGAAGAGTGACACCAAGGACTAAAGCTGAGAATATTTGACCCATCCTGACTGGAGCCAGGCCGGTTCAGGTCTGACATTTAAGGTCCATTTCATGTTCTGCCATGGAGATCTGCAGACGTTCACACCAAGCACTGTGACTAACTGAGACACTTTTATTACATTTTTCTACTGATCTGCAGTATGTTTAATAAAACATATAGTTTTCATTGTACTCATCTTTCTTGTGTTTGTCATTTGCCACATAATCAAATCAACATCATGGTAAATTTAAGAAAAAAATTATAATAATCCGATTAGTCGACTAATTGTTTCAATAGTCGTGACTGGCCTATTAAAATAGTGTGTGATGATGATGATGATTCATCATGAAACAGGTGACACAATATCACATATTTCTGAGTGGCTCTTCACTATGAATGGTAAATCCATCCAGTGGAGGGGACAAACCACTTTCAAATGCAGCATGTGTCAGCACCTCGGGGTGTCCCATCAGATTCCAAATGGAGTGTGGAAAAGTGGTTTTCAGCGGAATGACACCTTTAAGGCAGAACAGCTGAGGTGTGACATGGGACTGGGACTCAAACTTCTGGGTGGAGGTTTTCCTAGACTAGATTAGAATGGATGGACGGACGGACGGACGGACGGACGGACAGACAGGTAGATGATCGATTGATCGTAAAGTTCTTTTCAGGATCTCTGGATGTTTTTCTAATTTTTCTTCAGATAACTGATACCACAGTAACAAAAGAAAAAAAAAAACTGAATTGATTTATTTTTGATATTGTACTTTTTTTCAGGACAGTAGTCCTCCAGACTCCTAAACCATGTCCCATCCACACATTTGGGTCAATAGTTAGACCACCCCAACAGCACCTAAACCTTTTGAAAATCCAAAATGCTTGAGCTGCACATGTAGTTTTCATTTCCCAACATGACTTAATGTTTGGTGATGTAAAAACAGGATGCGTAATGATGGTCTGTCTTTTGGCAGGTGAGGCAGGGTGTATCCAGCGAGCTCAGTCCTCTGGAGGATTCATTAAGTGACGGGGCGTGGTGCCACGGCTCTGTTTGGCCTCTCCTTTACTCATCCCAACCTCTTGTCATCTCTCACCTTACAAATCATTACAGCTCCATTTAAACCATTAGGGACCGGCTACGGGGCCGGGGGGGACGGGGTGGAGGAGCTCGGACAATGAGATGCTCGTAGGACTGATGGATGACTTCCAGTGGAGGAGGACAGGCGGACCATTACGGGGAGATGGAGGAGGGCTGGACGTGGGGGAGGGTTTAAGGTGTGTGGCTGACAAGTGTTTATACTCGACTACCGTCAGCGCTGTTTTCAGAGGTGGTCAAAGTACTCCCATTCTGTACTTAAGTACAAGTACAGCTACTGGTGTGAAAAAATACTCTGGTAAAAGTAGAAATACTGATTCAACTCCTTTTTTGAAGTAAAAGTAAACTTCGCAACTGTAATAAAGTAAAACTGCAGGGTTTGTTTTCTATGGATGAAAGAATACTTATTTTAACAGGAAAAAACAGAAAAATGTCAAAAATATCCAAAAATAAATTGAGTTATTGTGTAGATGATGTGTTTTAT
>CM035788.1:46778148-46805648 GCA_020466265.1 Siphamia tubifer | reverse complement strand
GGTGGAATCCTGGCCAGCGGAGGTGGAGGACCGGCCAGCAGAGGCGGAATCCCAGCCAGCAGAGGCGGAGGCCCAGCCAGCAGAGGCGGAGGCCCAGCCAGCAGAGGTGGAGCCCAAGCAGGCAGAGGTCTACCTGGCAAAGGTGGCAATACTGCAAACCCAAGTCGTTGTAGTGGATGCTGGAGCTGTCGTAGAAGCCCAGGAAGCAGTAGTAGAATGCCAACATATAGCCTTACATATAAAGCCATTAATGGTATGGGCCCCTCTTATCTTAAAGATGATCTGGTTCCGTACCAACCCAATAGAACCCTTCGTTCTCAGAATGCAGGTTTACTGAAAGTTCCTAGAGTTTCTAAAAGTACAGTAGGAGCTAGAGCCTTTAGTTATCAGGCCCCTGTCTTATGGAATCAGCTTCCCTTTAATATTAAAAACGCCGAAACAGTCTCTACATTTAAAATTAGGCTGAAAACATTCCTCTTTGAGAAAGCCTATGGTCAGGTTAGTTAAAAATTATGTGACTCATATCATGTATACATGATGTATGAGTCACAGTTTAGTCTAGGCTGCCCTAGGAGTTAGAATGCTGGGAGAAGTACAGACACTGAGTTCTTTCTTCTCTTTCTCTTCCTCACACCTGTTTCTGTCATGACCTCCGCTCCAGTGACCTTTCCCCCAATCTCCACACTCACCTGGTCCTGCACTGCGCAGCTGCAAGCCGTTCCTAATCGGTGGCTATATAAGCAGTAAGGCTTGTAGCTGCCAGTGCAGGACCATTCAGATATGTCACCTCCATAACCCGGACTATCGCTTCCATCTCCCCAATCACCATAACCCGGACACTCATCATCACCACGGACTCTGGCCGTCCACTCCCAGGTTGTGTTTGTCTTGTCTTTATGTTGTAGTTTTGTTATTAAATTATTTTGCCCTTCAGTACTGTGCATTGGAGTCCTCCTGTTCCACCTCACCCCGATCCGTGACAGAATGGTCCTGCCACCATCTGGACTCCGCCAGTGCTGAAGGGACCCTTTTTTGTTTTTAGTTTTCCCCGTTTTGTTCTGTCTAAAGTCTGTCCAGTCTTGCGTTCTGTCCCTGTCTGTGTATTTCCCAGTTAGTTATGTTTCCCTGCCCCAACATTCAGTTTATCTGCCCAGCGTCCTGTATATCCTTCCTAGCATCCTGTATATCCTTCCTAGCGTCCTGTATATCCTTCCTAGCGTTCTGTGTCGCTTTCTAGCGTTCTGTGTCGCTTTCTAGCGTTCTGTGTCGCTTTCTAGCGTTCTGTGTCGCTTTCTAGCGTTCTGTGTCGCTTTGTAGCGTTCTGTGTCGCTTTGTAGCGTTCTGTGTCGCTTTCTAGCGTTCTGTGTCGCTTTCTAGCGTTCTGTGTCGCTTTCTAGCGTTCTGTGTCGCTTTCTAGCGTTCTGTGTCGCTTTCTAGCGTTCTGTGTCGCTTTCTAGCGTTCTGTGTCGCTGTCTAGCGTTCTGTGTCGCTGTCTAGCGTTGTGTGTCGCTTCCTAGCGTTGTGTGTCGCTTCCTAGCGTTGTGTGTCGCTTCCTAGCGTTGTGTGTCGCTTCCTAGCGTTGTGTGTCGCTTCCTAGCGTTGTGTGTCGCTTCCTAGCGTTGTGTGTCGCTGGCTTAAGCGGTCTGTGTATCTGGCTTAAGCGGTCTGTGTATCTGGCTTAAGCGGTCTGTGTATCTGGCTTAAGCGGTCTGTGTCTCTGTCCCGTTCTGTGTTTTCCTGCCTAGTGTTCTGTGTTTCTGGATTAGCGTTCTGTGTTTCTGGATTAGCGTTCTGTGTTTCTGGATTAGCGTTCTGTGTATTTCCCAGCTAGTTATGTGTCCCTGCCCGTGCGTTCTGTGTTTTTGGCTAGCGTTGTGTGTATTTCCCAGCTAGTTGTGTCCCTGCCCGTGCGTTCTGTGTTTTTGGCTAGCGTTCTGTGTTTTTGGCTAGCGTTCTGTGTTTTTGGCTAGCGTTCTGTGTTTTTGGCTAGCGTTCCGTGTTTTTTGCTAGCGTTCCGTGTTTTTGGCTAGCGTTCCGTGTTTTTGGCTAGCGTTCCGTGTTTTTGGCTAGCGTTCCGTGTTTTTGGCTAGCGTTCCGTGTTTTTGGCTAGCGTTCCGTGTTTTTGGCTAGCGTTCCGTGTTTTTGGCTAGCGTTCCGTGTTTTTGGCTAGCGTTCCGTGTTTTTGGCTAGCGTTCCGTGTTTCTGGCTAGCGTTCCGAGTTTCTGGCTAGCGTTCCGAGTTTCTGGCTAGCGTTCCGAGTTTCTGGCTAGCGTTCCGAGTTTCTGGCTAGCGTTCCGAGTTTCTGGCTTTTTGTCTTGTCTTCTGGCGTTGTGTCTTGTCTTCTGGCGTTGTGTCTTGTCTTCTGGCGTTGTGTCTTGTCTTCTGGCGTTGTGTCTTGTCTTCTGGCGTTGTGTCTTGTCTTCTGGCGTTGTGTCTTGTCTTCTGGCGTTGTGTCTTGTCTTCTGGCGTTGTGTCTTGTCTTCTGGCGTTTTGTCTTGTCTTCTGGCGTTGTGTCTTTTCATCGGTCTTGGTCTGTCGTTGGTCTTTTCTGTCTGTCCCTGTCCCTGACTCTTGCTCGTTGCTCGCTTCTGTCCCCTGTCCCTGACTCTTGCCCGTTGCTCGCTCCTGTCCCTGCCTGTTGCCCGTGGTTGGCTTCTGTCCTCTGTCCCTGCCTGTTGCCCGTGGTTGGCTTCTGTCCCCTGTCCCTGCCTGTTGCCCGTGGTTGGCTTCTGTTCCCTGTCCCTGCCTGTTGCCCGTGGTTGGCTTCTGTTCCCTGTCCCTGCCTGTTGCCCGTGGTTGGCTTCTGTCCCCTGTCCCTGCCTGTTGCCCGTGGTTGGCTTCTGTTCCCTGTCCCTGCCTGTTGCCCGTGGTTGGCTTCTGTCCCCGGTCCCTGCCTGTTGCCCGTGGTTGGCTTCTGTCCCCGGTCCCTGCCTGTTGCCCGTGGTTGGCTTCTGTTCCCTGTCCCTGCCTGTTGCCCGTGGTTGGCTTCTGTTCCCTGTCCCTGCCTGTTGCCCGTGGTTGGCTTCTGTCCCCGGTCCCTGCCTGTTGCCCGTTGCTGGCTTCTGTCCCCGGTCCCTGCCTGTTGCCCGTTGCTGGTTTCTGTCCCCTGTCCTTGCTTGTTGTTCGTTTCTGCCTGCCTGTTTCCTGTCCCTGCCTGTTGCCCGTTTCTTCGTTTTGTCTTGTTCCTGTCTCAGCCAGAGTCCGTGGTGACCCCACCCAATCAGTCTCCTTGGTCCTCAGTCAGACCAGTCCAGTTGCTCCTGCTACCAACCCAGACCTCTCAGGCCACTCAGTCCTGAGGGTCTTCCGCCCGGAAGGTTCAACGCCGCCCTACTCAGGGGGTTTCCACACCGCCCTGCCCAGAGGGATGCCACACCGCTCTGCCCAGAGGGTACTCCGCCCAGGGGGTTTCCACACCGCCCTGTCCAGAAGGATGCCACACCGCTCTGCCCAGAGGGTACTCCGCCAGGGGGTTTCCACACCGCCCTGCCCAGAAGGGATTCCACACCGCTCTGCCCAGAGGGTACTCCGCCCAGGGGGTTTCCACACCGCCCTGCCCAGAAGGATGCCACACCGCTCTGCCCAGAGGGTACTCCGCCAGGGGGTTTCCACACCGCCCTGCCCAGAAGGGATTCCACACCGCTCTGCCCAGAGGGTACTCCGCCAGGGCGTTTCCACACCGCCCTGCTCAGAAGGGATTCCACACCGCTCCGCCCAGAGGGTACTCCGCCCAGGGGGTTTTCCACACCGCCCTGCCCAGAAGGATGCCACACCGCTCTGCCCAGAGGGTACTCCGACCAGGAGGTTACCATGCCGCCCTGCTCGGAGAAATACTACTTAAAAATGTTTTTATTTTTGAGCTCTGGACAACGGGGGGGGGTTTGTGTTTTTTTTTTGTTTGTTTGTTTTTTAGGGGCTTCAGGAGCCGCCCCTTAGGGGGGGGGGGTACTGTCATGACCTCCGCTCCAGTGACCTTTCCCCCAATCTCCACACTCACCTGGTCCTGCACTGCGCAGCTGCAAGCCGTTCCTAATCGGTGGCTATATAAGCAGTAAGGCTTGTAGCTGCCAGTGCAGGACCATTCAGATATGTCACCTCCATAACCCGGACTATCGCTTCCATCTCCCCAATCACCATAACCCGGACACTCATCATCACCACGGACTCTGGCCGTCCACTCCCAGGTTGTGTTTGTCTTGTCTTTATGTTGTAGTTTTGTTATTAAATTATTTTGCCCTTCAGTACTGTGCATTGGAGTCCTCCTGTTCCACCTCACCCCGATCCGTGACAGTTTCTGTAATTTTTATAACATATCTTTCTTACCAAGTCTGTTCATGACTAGTCACCTGGTGTCCCCTTTCCCCCCTCCCCCCCTGGGGGGAGTGGTGGCTCTCCTGACAGTGCCTGCACGGGAGCCATGGACGACAGGATCTGGAGTATCTCGCCTGTGCTGACCTGTGACCCCCGGACCACCGCCCCTGCTTGTCTGGACCAGCCCCCCTTCCTGCATTTATATATGGACGTTCATCTATAGCCTGTCCGTCCATGGGAGTGGATCTGTCCTTCAATGTGGTTCTCCTCAAGATTTCTTCTTTTTCCCACTGGGTTTGGAAGTTTTTTCTTGCCGAGAAGGAGGGTCTAAGGACAGGGGATGCCTGGGACTTTTCATGTATTTCTGTAGTTGATTGTGTTTTTGTAAAGCCCTCTGAGACGACTTTGTTGTGATTTAGGGCTTTATAAATAAAATTTAATTGAATTGAATTGAACTCCTTGTAGTGGAGGCCCAGGACGCTGTGTTTGAAGCCCAGGTTGTGAGGTCGACACAGTTTGTTTTTTATTTCTTCCTATACACATACAGTATCACTGAGGCCTTGCCCACACAGCAACACAACAAGGTTTCATTTTATTCCAGATAGGAAAGATATGGTGTCCACACTGAGAACAGGTCAGTAATGTATCGCGTAAACATGGTAATGAAACGCTGCTGAAAACAATGCACTTCTCTGGTGTCCACCATGATGGATGCTCTGCTACTACCACTACAACGGTGTCCACCATGATGGATGCTCTGCTACTACCACTACTCTGGTGTCCACCATGATGGATGTTGTGCTACTATCACTACTCTGGTGTCCACCATGATGGGACAATCTGCTACTACTGGGCGGCTGTGGTTCAGTTGGTAGAGTGGGTAGCCCAATGACCGAGAGGTTGGCGGTTCGCGTCCCATGTGTCCACATGTCGAAGTGTCCTTGGGCAAGACACTGAACCCTGACTTAGGCCCCCAGTAGGACTTCCTGTAGACCTTAGAAACCTACTGGTGTATGAGTGCGTGTGTGAATGAGAGGCTAATGTAAAGCGCTTTGAGCACCATGAAGGTGGAAAAGCGCTATATAAATGCAGTCCATTTACTACCACTACTCTGGTGTCCACCATGATGGGACACTCTACTACTACCACTACTCTGGTGTCCACCATGATGGGACACTCTACTACTACCACTACTCGGGTGTCCACCATGATGGACACTCTACTACTACCACTACTCTGGTGTCCACCATGATGGGACACTCTACTACTACCACTACTCGGGTGTCCACCATGATGCCCACTGACTTGTTTACCAACGAATGTTGTTCGCAGCTGCTATTTGTTTTGCTCATGTGGTTGTGACGTAGATGACATGCGTTTTACTCCATTTTACTCATACATACAGAAAGGCAACACCACTATTGCCAGATCTTTCCACTCTGGAACCCATTATCAAAAGATATCATTTTGGGGCACCAAAAAGGCTGTTGCTGTGTGGACACCAGGCTGAAACAATAAACTGTATCGGATTCACCTGAAAACGTTGCTGTGTGGATGGGGCCTGAAGTGATACTATATGTGCAGTTATCCACCTCAACACAAAAGGCATTACATCTCATTTGAGAGCAATAGGCTATTTCTATAAATGGTAAGTGGACTGTACTTATATAGGGCATTTTATAGACAAGTGGGTGCCCAAAGTGCTTTACAATTCCTCACATTCACACACACAATCATACACCAGTAGGCGGTTGCTGCCAATACACATGCACGGTCTGATCCTACTGGGAGTAACTTAGGGTTCAGTGTTTTGCCCAAAGACACTTTGACATTGTTAACAGCCAGAGCCAGGACGCTAACCACCGACCCTTCCATCATTGGACAACCCGCTCTACCAACGGAGCCACAGCTGCACTTCGGTGCAAATGTGCACCAAATGTGGTCAATTGAGTCCTTTCAGATAATGGCCACGCCCTAGTGTCATCAGTTCAGTATCTAGTGTCTTGTTTCTGTCTTATTTTTGTAAGTCTTTATGTGGTTTTCGTCTTTGTTGGAGTTCTGGGCTTTTACTTTGACATGAGTGTTTGTGTTCACCTTTTCCCTACTTTCCTTCTGACCACAGTGTTTGTCTCCACCCCTGGTCATTAATCCCAATGTGTCTCACCTGTGTCCAGCCCTATATAACCCTCCTATGTCCATCTTGTCTTTGCGAGTTTCTTATCAGACCCGACGATACTTATGAACATTTCTTCTCATCTTGTTTACTCAGTTTTTGATGTGGTTTAGCTTTTTGGTTTATGGTATCCGTCTCTGTCCCGTTTTGCACTCTCCCTGTTTTTTGACCTTTGGCCTGGATTTGACTTCATTCCTGTTTGACCCCTCTCTGTGCCTCTTCGGACCTCAGACCCTTGGTATAACCTCCTGCTTCCCTATGGTAACATCTGTTGGACTTTCCCTCTATTTGATTGCTACCCGTTTGGTTTTTGACCCATTTTGTCTGACCCTCATCTCTGCTTACCCTGTCCCAGTTTCCATTTGCTACGGAGAGACCCATATTCAGATGTACCACACTGAGGAGCAGACAACTTCATTCACATTTCTTAATAAAGTCTGTGTTGGAGTCTTGCATTTGGGTCCAGTCTGTGTCTGGAGTTCTCTCACCTACAGTACCTGTTTCAGGTAATGGCCAAATTTACAAATGAAATGGATGTGAATTGTACTGGCTAAAGGACTTCCAGAATGTCCTGGCCATTCTAGTGTTAGTTCCTGGCCAATCTGGTTTGCTGGATCTATTACGAAGTACCAGGTTAAGTTTGTAAACTGCACATTCTCATAATATATACATCTGTGCTCAACAGATCTGGAGTCAGCATGCGTCATCTACAGATCAAATGTGAGCAACAGCGAACATCCCATTTGAATCTGGGTGAAATCAAAGAATAAAAGCCTCATACTGTGCAAAAATATGTGTAGTAGAAGAATAAAGTGGACTTACATTCATGATGTCAGTGAGGTGACTGAGGTTCAGGCCATGAAGGAAGAGTTCCAGTTCATCCAGTTTATCACTGATTATGATGATGACAAATGGGAAAGAATTTACACCAGTGTTTAATAACCCTTTGGTCAAACTGCACTAAAACACTAAACAATAACAGATAAATAAAATGACATGTGACCCCATCTTTTTATAATCTCAGTTTTCCCTCAACACACAGATTAGAATGTCAATGTCAAACTGACATTGACATTTTTAACCCTGTGATATATATATATATATATATATATATATATATATATATATATATATATATATATACTGTATTGCAATATGAAAAAATATTCGGTGCAGCAACAACGCAAACGGTCAACACAGAACGCACATTTCAGCATCATCCTTCCTGTAGCCAAAATAATGACATAAAATTAATAATTTAACATAAATACATAACATAGAAATAAAAATAAAAGAATGGTAAATGGACTGTGCTTATATAGCGCTTTTCCACCTTCATGGTGCTCAAAGCGCTTTACATTAGCCTCACATTCACCCATTCACACACACACTCATACACCAGTAGGTTTCTAAGGTCAAAGGTCAGTCCTACTGGGGGCCTAAGTCAGGGTTCAGTGTCTTGCCCAAGGACACTTCGACATGTGGACAGCCAGAGCTGGGACGTGAACCGCCAACCTCTCGGTCATTCGGCGACCCACTCTACCAAACAAATAAAAATAAAAATAAATGAATAAAAATAAATACATTTTAATAAAATTAAATAAATGAATAAATAAGTAAATAAAAAAGACTATAATAAAAAATACATAAGTAAAAAAAATAAAAACATTTTTACTAAATACATTTTTTTTAATTAAAATTACATTTATTTTTGTGAAAAAGTGTCAATTTATTCATGTTATTCACATTGTTTTAAGGGACAGTTGGTCAATGTGAACATTTTCTTCACATAGTTTAACTTTTATTTTAATTCTTTTTTGCTCTAAAATGTGGAAGAACATTTGGTGTTCACATTATTTATATATGATGTTATTTTAGTAGCATGACCCAAGTCAGATCAAATTTGGTTTAATATGGAACTGAACTAAAATGAGTGACAGCCGTGGTCTCTGTACATGACTGCAAGTATCATTTTAAAGTTATTCACCATCTGAACATAAATCGAGTTCTTATTGAACAAACCTCCCAATAACAGTTTTCTCATCTCATCATCTGAACCCACTTTATCCTCACTGGGGTCACAGGGGTCACTAGGGTCTAATCCAGCTCCAGCAGGTGAAGGCGGGGTCAGAGGTCACCCTGTATGAGTCTCCAGTTTATCTCAGGGCTGAACATATATAGACAATCACTGTCCTTTATATGAACCAGTTAACCTATCAGTGCAATAAGGCCCCCAATAAGGTTTTTTTTTTTTTTTAAATAAAATCTAAATGCACTGTTCACCATGGTGTCAATGCTGCTGTAAGTTAAAGAAAATGATCATATATTAAATTTGCAAAAAAGTTATTTCAAACTAAAGGCTTAAGGGCTCTGCATGCTCTCATAAAATGTTAGTTAGGTTGTAATTTATGCCAAATTTTACAGAAGCGTGTGCCATGTTATTCACCACCACAACACAAGGGGGCACTCGCTAGGACTGTGTCAGGGGTGTGTGTGGGTGTGTGTGTGTGTGTGTGTGTGTGTGTGTGTGTGTGTGTGTGTGTGTGTGTGGGTGTGGGTGTGTGTGGGTGTGTGTGGGTGTGTGTGGGTGTGTGTGTGGGTGTGTGTGTGTGTGTGTGTGTGGGTGTGTGGGTGTGTGTGTGGGGGTGTGTGTGTGTGTGTGGGTGTGTGTGTGGGTGTGTGTGTGTGTGGGTGTAGGATTTACAGAGGTGGAAGTAACTAAGTAGAACTACTTCTTTACTGCATTTATTTTTAGGTAAGTGTACTGGAGTATTTATTTTTCTGGAAATGTTTTACTTTTACTCTCTACATTTTTGTATAAATATCTGTACTTTATACTCTTTACATTTATATAAATATATGTACTTTATACTCTTTACATTTATATAAATATCTGTACTTTATACTCTTTATATTTATATAAATATATGTACTTTATACTCTTTACATTTATATAAATATCTGTACTTTATACTCTTTACATTTATATAAATATATGTACTTTATACTCTTTACATTTATATAAATATATGTACTTTATACTCTTTACATTTATATAAATATATGTACTTTATACTCTTTACATTTATATAAATATATGTACTTTATACTCTTTACATTTATATAAATATATGTACTTTATACTCTTTACATTTATATAAATATCTGTACTTTATACTCTTTACATTTATATAAATATATGTACTTTATACTCTTTACATTTATATAAATATATGTACTTTATACTCTTTACATTTATATAAATATATGTACTTTACTCTTTACATTCTCAGAATAGACTCGTTACTTTTTCAAACTAAACAAATGTGACAGTATGAAAAGTCAGTGGAAGAAACTTCCCCCAGTGGGACTAAGGAATATCTTACCTTAAATTGTGATTTTCTAGATCATAATTATGACTTTCTATCTCAGAATTGTTGTTTTTAGCTCAGAATTCTGACTTTTTATTTCAATTATGACCCACCTCCCCCACCCCATTTTTCCTCACTACTACTTTTGAAAATGTTACCATTTTTTCTGGTTAAATAAGTATTATTTCATCCACAGCAAAATATACAGTTGTACATTTTTTACATTTTATTACAATTAAAAAGTTGTATTTTTTTTACTTTTACTTCAGTAAAGGAGTTCAATCGGTACAACTACTTTTACTTAAGTATTTTTTTCACTTCTACCTCAGTACAAAATGGGAGTAACTTTTGACACCTCTGCTTCCAGTACTGACATTTTTCGATACTAACCTTTGACCTCTGGTTCTAAGGTGTTGAAAAGAGTGGAAGGAGGATCGTCAGTGGGTTGTGAAAGACCAGAGTGGCCTTGGTTGACTGTGCTTTGTTAGAACCATGCATGAGAAACATTTAGCTAGAGTTTGAAATGTCTTTGTGGTTAACATGAGAGGGAAAGCCAGTCAAATATTTACAGGCTGTAAGTCCTGGTGCCAAACATGTACAAGACATAGCTTGTTTGTGGCTGGTGATGATTGCACGGTCATGACTGAATGGAATAAACACTTATGTAAGAGCTTTATAATTGTTTATGTCTGGGTGGACGATGGTTCATCAGCACCTGCTGACCAGGTGCTGGTTAACACAGCGTCCAGCAGGAGGCGCCAGCACCGCACGCCTCCAAAGTGAGGAACTTACAGGAGGTGAAGTGGGTTTTCTCTGCGCACACTACACTGCCTGGACAATTGAAAAACAGTCACACATGCACTAACTCTGGTTTTGATTCCTGAAGACTGACACTGAATGGAACTAAGTTAATAGTTCAGATCCTCCCATGGGTAAATACTTCACTGGTTAATAATGTTTATTTAACAGGGGTGGGAGAAAAAAAAACGTATGTATTGGGATTTTCCTTTTTACGATTTTAAATCAATTTTTTTTGTTCAAAAATCGATTTTATTCCCCCAAAATTTTAATTATTAATTTTAAGGTCTAAAAAAAATGGCCGCTTGTAAAGACCATAGACAACTGCATGAGTCACTCAGATGTATAATATGTGTCATGGAATACACAGAAATCACCTCACTGAAGGCACACAGATGACAGCTAGCTTATTATCGTATTAGCGTCAACAACACACCAACGTTACGCGCAGAGGACCGGTGTAACATTTCTGGTGCGTTCAAAAGTGCAGGATATCTGAAAACTTAGACAAAATGAGTTGTTCCTGAATAAATATAGTTAAACAATCAAGAAGAGTTAAAGTGTGTGGTGTTTGTAACAGAAGGAAGAGCAGAGCTGGACACTTTAAAGTTCACTTTATTATAAAGTATGTTCATTTAAAGGCTCCTGTTTGTGTTGTGTGCAGATAAATGGAGCAGTTTACTTCCCAAAGTCTGGTTCAAATATATTACTGCTGAATAAATCTGAACTGACTCACATATGATGGGCATTTTTTGGGGAAATATAGCTCATTCAGCTGTTTCATCTGCTCTGGTGTTAAAAAGGGAAGCGAAAAAAAAAACATAAAAATCTGGAATATCAAAGAATTGCGAATTTAAATCGAATCAGCACCCAAAAAACTCTTAAAAGAATCGAAATAAAAGCATATCGTCTCAGCCCTATTATTTAATGTAACTGATCATCATCATCAATAATCAAAAATTAACTATGGATGGAAAAAAATACAATAAACCTTAATGTGACACTATATAAGTATTACGTGGGGGGAAAAAAAGTCAATATAAATGTGTCCTGTAATAAACCAAAGGTAGTGCAGTCAAATACCACTAGAGAGAGCATGTGAGAGCGAATGAATAATGGGTAACCGATGTGAAGCGCTTTGAGTGGCCAAAAAAGAACTATATAAATCCAATCCATTATGATTATTATTATTATCAATTACTGCATATGACACCATTTTGGTTTTTTTGGATGGACAGTGCATTAAACCACTCATTATCAATAATGCAAAAAAACATCTCTTAATGTAAAATACATAGAAAAGGCATCCAATACGTCGCCTGCCTTCACCTGTAGGTAACCATTATAGGCTCTGGCACCTTGTGACTACAGCTGCCATGTTTGAGCATCAACAACAGAATGTACGTGTGTGCAATAGACACATGACACACATATATATTCACTTATTTATTTATTTTAATGTATTTTTATTTTAATTAATTAATTGGGTTTTATTATGTATTTTAATTTTTTTATTTTAATTAATTGTTTTTATGTATTTGTATTTTTTATTTTAATTATTTTAATTAATTAATTGTTTATGTATTTGAATTTTTTATTTTAATTTATATGTATTTTATTTATTTATTTATTTTTAACTATTAATTGTATTTAATTATTTCTGCTACAGAAGGATGACAATGAAACATTTGTTCAGTGTCGACCACTAATTCTGTTTTATTTACTTCTGAGGAGTTTTTCATATCGCAATATATATCACAGTTAAAAAAAAATTCATCTCACTATATATATATATATATATATATATATATATATATATATATATATATATATAATTTTTTTTCTCTTATTTCCATCACACCTGGAAGCCATTACATCATTATCAGGCTTCTGAAGAGCTGATCAATAATTGAACTAGTTGTGATAGAAGAAGGAAATATCTAAAACACGGAGGACACTGGGCCACGAGGAACAGATTTGAGAACCAATGGATTAAGACCACAGAGGACCATTGCATCCATCACTGGAGGTTCACAGTTTGTGTGTACCATTAAAGTTGTCTTACGTCTCTTTAGGGTTGGTGTTGAAGATGTCACCAGTAGAAGTGTGTCGTGAAGACGCCAGGATCCGGGAAATCTGGAAGCAAAAATATAGGTCATCTAAACATGTATATGTAGTGGCTAAATGTGTCTTCCCATGTTCTAAGAGAGGGGTCTTAAAGTCTTTTTCTTTCAGGGGCCACGGTTGGCCCAATGTTGTCTCCAGTGGACCGGCCCAGTAAACTAATAGCATAATAAACCATAAATAATGACAACTGCAAATTTTTGTCATTGTTTCACAGTCATACCTCACTTTACAAAATTAATTCGCAAGTAGAGTTCGTAAGTAGAATTCGTAAGTAGAGTTGCATGTGTTCCAAGGCCGCCAATACTACCCCCTAAACCCTTTAAAAATTATAAACGTATTCCAAATTTGTATGAAATATGTGTTAAAAGTAAAAGAAAAATATTTATTAAACCCTTAAATTATAAGACATGTTAATCATTTAGTATTGAGGTTGGGCAACTTTGGCCAGGATACGTAAGGGCGAGTGCGTAGAAGTTGGTGGTGGGTAGGGAGGAGGCAAACCAAACTGACGAAATAACAGTAACTCTGTCCTTTACGTGTGTTACAACTCCAGGACGAACAGGGGTCTAAGGCACACGAAAAGCATCATGGGTATCATGGAGATGCAGCTCCCTCCTAGCCAATGGGAGGCCAGCAGGGTGTTGGTACATAGCCAATGGGAGAACAACTGTATCGCGCCAATTTAAAAACAAAATACAGGATGAAACAAGTGTATTCAAGGTTCAGGGATTCGTTACATAACTTCAATTTTCTTTCAGATTTATGGTGTTTCATTTGTGTCAAGGTCAAAGAAGATTTCTAAAAGTGCAAGCACAAAGTATAAATTCAAAAAAATACCAAATAAAAACTCAAATAAAAGAAATATTCAAATAAAAAATATCAGACTGCAAAGAAAAAAATGTGCGGATAGTGTAAAAATATTTGCCTTCACATCTTTCTCAGTTTTGGTTGTTGCCTTTTTCCTTCATTACGACGTCAGCCTTTTCATATGAGCTCCCTGACTTTTTGATTGTGGTTTTGACACAAACGTGGCTGGTGGGGAGCACAAACAAAAAAGCTGAAGTAGTAATGAAGGAATGAGGCAACAACCATTATTTATTGTGGTCTTATATTTTTCATTTGAATTAGATTTTTTGTTTGATTTTTTCTTCTTTGAACTTATTGACACATATTAAACACCATACATCTTCAGAGATGAAAATTTTACATAAAAGGCATTTTGGACCTTGGCTCTGATTTTACAAAGACTGATTAAAAAAACTAATTCTCTACACATTTCCTGCTAGCATTTATTTTAAATACATAACATGTCCACATGTTCAAGGTGAAGGCTGTCGAAAACACGTGCTCTGACAGCACAGACGTTGCAGGCATAGAGGTACGTGCTCACCAACTTTGCCGGACAGGTGCGCAGCATGTCAAGTCAATACGACATTCTGTCCAAGTGAAACGCAATACAAGTAAGTGTCACAAATATTTGAAAATCGCGTCCCATCCCTAGTGGAGACACACTATTATTCTGCAATTGAGACAGCAGTGTACCTGATCACGTCACCAACTCAGCTCGTTTTGATTTACACACTTCCATTTATTTTCCATAACAGGACGGCACATCTCTGAAAACTTTGGAGCAAATTTTAAACTACACGCTACCATGATGAATCGAACACAGATTTAAAGTTTTAACGTCCACTTTTTCTCATAAAATAATCTTAAAATTACATTCCATCAGACTAAAACAGTCGTATTTCGATAATTTTCTCTTCCGCCATTGTTGGTGGGATAGAAGGCTGCCCCCAACTCGACATAAGTCAAATGGGCGTGTCGTGAACACTTTCAGGAATTTCAACCATTCTTGGCAATGTGCGAACTTGCATATTGGGACAGTACTTGGGCTGCAAATGATGACGTTTAAGAAGAACACGAGAACACAAGTACGGACAAGACCTCAGGCTGAGAAATGGCTCTTATTTCCTGACATTCATGGGTCCAGACTTAGCCAATCAGACCGGGAAGAGACCCTGTCAGTAGGCAGGTTTGTACGGTGGCCGACAGGGGCAAAGGCACAGTTTCGACAAAACGCTGCAAACACAAGAGAGGTACACAACCAAAAACACAAACACATAAAACAAATGCAACAGAAGTGAAACTGCAAGAGAAAAATGCTGCCAATACCAACACACAAAAACTCCCTAAACAAGTGCGAGAGAGAAACGCTGCAAATTCACTCCACAACAAAACTTTTTTTTCTTCAGATTGTTGTTCTTATGCGCTGCACAATGACGCTTTTCCTCAACCAATCACCGTCTGGCAGTGTTTGACTCCTCCCAAATGGGAGCGGTGCGGACCCCAAGCAGAAGGGTGACCAAAATATTAACGGCACCATGGGACCAGTGGGCGTTCTTCGTAATGGAAATTAAAATAAGTGTACCATTCTGAACTGTACCGTACCGAACAGCAGAGTGGAAACGGAACTTTTGAGAACACAATCTGTCTGGACCACTGGCTTGAAACCACTGGGAAAAGGCCAGGAGGAGGAGGAGGAAGAGGAGGAGGAGGAGGAGGAGGAGGAGGAGGAGGAAGACGAGGAGGAGGAAGAGGGGGAGGAGGAGGAGGAGGAGGAGGAGGAGGAGGAGGAGGAGTATGGTTTTTAGTAATGGGTTGGTTGTGAAGGTGGTGGGTCTTTGAAGTGAACCACATGAGCCGGCTCTTTGTTCTGTTAAAGCAGCACGTGATTAGTCAAATGTGTGGTGGCGTTAGTGTGTCCCAGCCAAAAGAACTACATGCAGGAATTCCCATTACTAACTTTTATGTCAATGTAAAGTACTGAAAAGCTGTAATGATGACAGAAAGAATCTGCACTGTCATCCCAAGGTGGGTTTACTGTTAAGGTTTAATGTAGGTGTCACACAGCCGGCCAAAGGGTACCACTGAGGCAATATGGTTCACATTAATACTATCTGTGGTAGAAGAGGTACTAGTACTAAATGGTGATGAACCAGTGTGATGTGTTTGTACATGTCTGTGCTGCTATGATCAGTCTATTACCTGCTATTACCGTATTTTCCACACTATAAGGTTCACTGGATTATAAGGTGCATTAAGTCAAACTAAACAGTCAAAATAACTCCTAACCTTGTTGAGTTCCTGAGATAAAAAAGTCAAAATCATGAGATAAAAAGTCAAAATTATGCAAAAAAAAAAAAAAAAACATTCTCAGATAGGTCAAAATTCTAAGATAAAAACTCAAAATTGTGATGAAAAAGTTAAACTTGAAATAAAAAAGAGTCAAACTCATGAGAAAAAGAGTCAAACTCATTAGATAAGAATGAGATAAGAATTATGCGATAGAAAGTTAAATTAAAGTCTTAAGTGCGCCTTATAGTGCAGAAAATACGGTATTTAAAAAAAATGATAACCCCAAAGACACATCAGGGGATCAAAGGTTAAAGTAGTATTCCTCATATTAAAGTTTGTGTTATAGTTTTTATCACTCTTTCCTTTATCAGTACATAGTACCCTCCAGGTACCTGTGGATGTTTAAAGATGGTGGCCAGGTCCACAGGACTCTTCCCAGTTTTAGTAGTGATAGTTTTATCCGCTCCCAGCTGGAGGAGCTTCAGAACCGCCTTCTCTCGTCCATACTGCACCGCATGAGCCAAAGCCTGACAAAACAATGTCACCGTTATGCTCTGTACATGAGAACAAATAGAAGTTAGACATGATATTAATAGCAGAAGACGTGACAGACCGTGTATCCTATGTCGTCCTGGGCGTTTATTTGTGCTCCACGTGACACCAGCAGGTTGATGACTTTACTGTATCCCTCTCTGGACGCCAGCATCACACATGTGACATTAGAACTAAGAAAAACAATGGATGAGAGCAGATCATAATGAATAAGAAAGAAATATAGAAAGGAAACACATATTTAACAAGTATTCGCAAAACGCCTCATCTCACCTGTTCTTGAATTAGAGAGAATAATGTGATTTTGACCTTTCTGCTAAATGCGACCTTGACCTTTTGCAATATTGATAATTCCATTTTATATATATATATATATATATATATATATATATATATATATATATATATATATATATATATATATATATATATATATATATATGCGTCAGAGTGTGTAATATTATAATATATCCAGTATTGATTAAGTTATGGCGTGATATGTCTATGTTTGACACAAACAGTGTTACACAAGTTAATTATGCAATTTTTCACCTTTGACCTCCAGAGATCTCAAAAACTATTGGTTGTAGGTGATAAAAACAACGACGAGAATTGTAGAAATCTTCATTCCGCATTGTTTGGTACCAATCTGAAAGTTCTGTGACCCTCCGTTCTTGAGTTATAACTGATAATGTGATTTTGACCTTTTAGTTAATTGTGACCTTGACCTTTGACCTTTACTCAAATTGATCATTGCATCTGATGCACATTAGCTATATGTATTAGGGATGGCGAAATTCATACAAAATGTTGACCGACCACCGAACCTCATTAACCGGTCATTAGTTGGTCACTGAGAAAATAAAACACTTGCTTTTGCACACACACACAGAGACACACACACACACACACACACACACACACGCACACACAGAGACACACACACGCACGCACACACACTCTCTCACACACACACACACACAGACACACACACGCACGCACACACACACACGCACGCACACACACACACACACACACACACACGCACGCACACACACACACACACACAGACACACACACACACACACACAAGGCCATTTACGTGCCATGTTGCTCTTCAACACCAGTCACAGCAGGTGCAGTTCTATTTAAAAGCTCATAATAAAACATCACACATAAAGAAAACATTCGATGTCAAAGTAAATGATGCTGAAGCCACAGGGGGAGAACCTGGAGTCAGGGCTTCAGGCTCTGGAGAAACGCTGCACTTCAATCGGACTGGCCCGGGCCGTTGTCGCCAGGACGGGGCCGGAGCGCAACCGCGAAACGCACCGGCCCGTGGTGGTCCTCATCAACGGCTCCTGAGGGAAATGGGCCGTCGACGTCGCTTGTCGAGTCAGGGAAAACCGGGAATGTGGGATGATGATGGATCAGCATCGTATCACAGAGTGAACTCTTCACATCGCTAAAGTACGTTTTTTTAAGTGTTCCCACACTTCTGGTTTTCATGGTGTCATCTTACTGTCCCTCTGTGTTTTGATCAAACATTCAGACTGGTGTGAAATGTTCGTACCACATTAATTGAGTTGCGTTTGTTGTTAATAAATTCTGTCTTGTTAATGGTCAAATTCATCACAATATGCTACGGAGAGATCACAAAGCTTCCTTTTTATAGTCGACGCTACAATGGAAAAGAGTCTGTGCAGTGGAATGACTGATGGACAATGTTTTTCTATTAACTGGTGGAAAAAAAATAATGACCAGATAACGTCGGTCAAACGGTCATCCCTTAACATCCCTAACATGTATATGCCTATGTAATTTTATAGCATGATGTGTCTCTGGACACACACACACACACAGACAGACAGACACACACACACACACACACACACACACACACACACACACACACACACAGACAGACCCACACATACACACACACAGACACACACACACACAGACAGACACACACACACACACACACACACATACAGACAGACACACACACACATACAGACAGACAGACAGACACACACACATACAGACAGACAGACACACACACACATACAGACAGACAGACACACACACACACACACACACACACAAGGTGATTACAATATTCTCAGCAAACCAATGTTGGGCGAGATTAAAAATAAAATACAAATAATTGCGATGTGACTGCTCCACATTGTGATTTTGATGGTCAAACAGTATATTGTACAGATGTAATATGGAGCAGATCAGTCATAATTTGAGGTGACAAACATGGGGTCTTCTTAGACACAGAGCTACAAACATGCTTAAACAGGTGTAACTTTTATACTGTGTGACATGTATTTATGTATTCATTTATTATTATCATTATCATTGCAAGTTGTGACTCCCTCACCCTGTTGTTTGTGTTATATATCATATAAGGTGCACGGTCAATGAATAGTTTTTTATATACAAGGGACTATAAGGCGCATTAAGTAAAGTCAAAAGTATTAGAAAAAAAGCCAAAATTATGAGGTAAAAAGTCAAAATCTTGAAATAAAACATCAAAATTGTGAGATAAAAAAAATAAATTATAAGCTAAAAAGCCACATTTTTAAGTTAAAAGTCAAAATTCCAAGTCACTAAGAACTACCAGAATTGATCTGTATACGGTGCACTGGATTATAAACTGCACTGTCAAAGAGTAGTTTTTTGGGGATTTTTTTTTTTTTTAGTTTTTTTCATATATGTGACCCACCACCACGAAACCAGGCATAAGTCGCACTGAGCCGTTCAGAGCTACAGCCAAATTTAGGCTGGAAGGCAATTTCTTATTTGTGTTTACACCTTATCAAAAAACGGTACCTTAACACCTCTATGTTCAGTTCCTGTGGTCATTACATTGAAATCCAATCAATAAAGGTGTTTATTGAGTCAATTATTTAAGCGGTGACAAAAGTTCAGGTATTGCTGAGCAAAGACAAAGACGACTTCCACCTCTTTTCGCCGAACAAAACGATCTCCGTTCCGTGGGTAAACACCCAAGTGTTTGGTACGAGGTAAAAGCTTATATTGAATGTTCTGTCCAATGGTGTAAGCCAAATGATTATAATACGTCACACTTCTGTCCTATTATTATAATATATAAAACTTCTGTGACATGTCCATCAGAGTGTCCTTTAACATCTGTCAACAATTTGTGTCAATCGGATACAAATTATTATGCGTTGCTAAGGACTTCCTACCCCAAAACAGTCCAGAACTTTAACGGACAATATCTAAAAATATGCAAATTGTAAAATATGTCCAAATGTGGATATTAAAATGACCATAACTTTGGTTCTACTTGTGATAGAAACATCATTTTTTCACCATCTTAAACCTTAGTTTCCACTCTACCAAGATACACACATAACTCTGTTTGGATTTACACACACTTATGCCTGGTTTACTGGTGGTGGGTCACATATAAGGTGCACTGGACTGTCATTCAGTGAAGTCAAAAGTGTTAGATAAAAAAAGTCAAAATCTTGAGATAAACAGTTAAAATATTGAGATAAAAGTCAAAATTCCAAGTCACTAAGCACTACCAGAACTCATTCATATACAGGGCACACTGTGGTTTTAGGAGGGAATGAAAGTTATTCAAGTGCGCCAAAAAAGCCCAGAAAATACGGTATGTTTAACTATGTTTGTAGTATAATTAAAGAAAAAAACCTGTGAAAATAAAGACCAGAATACAAAATGTTAATGAGCAAATAAAAAATAAAGACTTATTTAAGAGAATATATGGAAACAATAAGAATCAAACATAAAAAGCTGACATTAATGAGGTTAAAAAAGATAAAACAGAATATAGAGGTAGTCCACCAGGGGGCAGCACACACCATAATACACCCACTGTCAGCCTCCAGTCCTGGGGGGCCGGTGTCCTGCAGGTTTTAGATATTTCCCTCTTACACATGATTCAGTTTAACCCTGTAAGTCCTGAGATTTTAGCAGTTCCACTATAAGGGAAAAAAAGAACAAAAATGGCCAAAGTCATCAATAAAATGAACAAAAGTTAATAATAAACTAACAAAATAATTAAAAGTAAAAACGGAACAAAATTAAAGAAAAAATGATAAAATAAAAAAACTAAATGTAGAAAAATGAAAAAAACTTTGTTCATGTTACTAATTATTTTGTTAGTTTACTATTCATTTTATTGATGACTTTGGCCATTTGTGTTCATTTTGTTTCTTATTTTATTTTATTTTTATTTTTTACAGTGGAACTGCTAAAACACTGAAGTCACTGAATCATGTGGAAAAGGGAAATATCCAAAACCTGCACACACCTGTGAAAATACTACAATATCTTACCTTTATTCGTGATGCAATAATTCTAAAAAATAATGTTTAGCATATTATCATGCTACTATTATATAAATGTGTATATTTGTAAATACTGTAAATATTTTTTTAATTACAAGGCGCACTTGAAAGATGTCAATTTTCTCCGAAAACAACAGTGTGCCTCCAGAGCACCTGATATAATTCTGGATGTGACAGTTAGTGACTTCAGTTTGATTTAGCAGAATAACAGGCTGTTTTATTCTGTGTTACAACTCAACAAGGTTGGGAGTTATTCTGACTGTTCAGTTTCACTTAATGCACCGTATATATGCAATAAATCTAAAAAAAGTAGACACACCCCCAAGGTCACCACCAAAATCTAATAAAGAGTATAATGTACAGATATTTATATAAATGTAAAGAGTATAAAGTACATATATTTATATAAATGTAAAGAGTACAATGTACAGATATTTATATAAATGTAAAGAGTATAAAGTACAGATATTTATATAAATGTAAAGAGTATAAAGTACAGATATTTATATAAATGTAAAGAGTATAAAGTACATATATTTATATAAATGTAAAGAGTATAAAGTGCATATATTTATATAAATGTAAAGAGTATAAAGTACAAATATTTATATAAATGTAAAGAGTATAAAGTGCATATATTTATATAAATGTAAAGAGTATAAAGTAAAACATTTCCAGAAAAATGTATACTTTAGTACAGTTTTTATCTATCTGTACTTTACTGAAGTACAATAAAGGAAATACTTGTACTCAGTTACTTCCAGTTCTGATAATAACATAGAATCCACACAATGGGTTTGTTAGTAATGTACTGTATGTGCACATTCATCTGCAATAAAAGCAGGAATGTTCTAGCATCAATTCAGCTCCATGACAGAGGACACATGGAGGCAATAGACCCCACAGGGAGCAGAAAATGACTCCGACATGACACAGAGCATTTGTTGACACTAACACAGAGGGACCAGCAGCTGGTGCTAATCACTGCTTTGATATTCAGACGTAAGAGGTGTTGAGGAAGAGGAGGAGGTTTACCCCTGCACCCACATCAACCCACATCAACCTCACATTCTTCTGCTTCTCTGGCTGCAGGGGGGGGGGCAAAGGAAAACTACTTCATTACTCTACTTAAGTACACTTTTAGGTACTCTGTACTTTACTGGAGTATGTATTTTTCTGGAAACTTTTTACTTTTACTCATATACTCAACATATACTCTATAAATATATATAAATATTTGCACTTTACACTCTTTACATTTATATAAATATATGTACTTTATACTCTTTACATTTATATAAATATATGTACTTTACACTCTTTACATTTATATAAATATATGTACTTTATACTCTTTACATTTATATAAATATCTGTACTTTATACTCTTTACATTTATATAAATATTTGTACTTTATACTCTTTACATTTATATAAATATTTGTACTTTATACTCTTTACATTTATATAAATATTTGTACTTTATACTCTTTACATTTATATAAATATTTGTACTTTATACTCTTTACATTTATATAAATATTTGTACTTTATACTCTTTACATTTATATAAATATATGTACTTTATACTCTTTACATTTATATAAATATCTGTACTTTATACTCTTTACATTTATATAAATATCTGTACTTTATACTCTTTACATTTATATAAATATCTGTACTTTATACTCTTTACATTCTCAGAATAGACTCATTAGTTTTTCAAAGTAAACAGTGTAAATCAGTTGAAAGAAATTGTGACTTAATATCATAATGATGACTTTTAGTTGATGATTTCTGCTCTTTTTCTCATAATTAGACATCTCTCTAGCCTAGTCGCGTTAGCTCCTCCTAGCGACAGCAAATCTAATGTGGTACTGTCATAGTCTAGTTTCACTCAATGTAACTTTTGGCTAGATTTCCCTGATTCTGGCCGACCAATCACAGTGAAGTATAGTCAGAGGGCGGGCCTAACAAAGTGATGCTGCAAAGATTGGCAGAGAAACAACCATAGAAGAAGAACAACGGGTGGAGATTTATTTTTATCAAAGACGAGTGAAGAATGTTAGCCTAGCAGTGCTATCCCTATTCATTCCATGTAGTGGTGCTTCATAGACAGAGGAGGCGGGGCTAAAAGGTTGTCGATTCTGTAAAAATAATTGAAAGATTATTGATGTTTTCTCACATTCTTCACTCATCTTTGATAAAAGGAAATCTACACCTGTTGTTCTTTGTCTATGGTTGTTTCTCAGAATCGTTGCAGTGTCACTATGACCTTTTTTTATGTCATACTGATGACGTTTCATCGAAATTGTGACTTTTTTTTCCCCCTTTGTCTTAAATATTCTGTCCATACTCATTAAATAAAACACATCATCTACACACAACCTCACTTTTAAAGGCTTTATTTTTTTTTTTTTTTTTTTTTTAAACTTGCTAATTTTTCCTAGTTAAATATTATTTCATTCATGGCAAAAAAATGCAGTTTTACTTTTTATTTTATTAATATTCATGAGTTCTACTTTTTGAACTTTTACTTCAGTAAAGGAGTTGAAACAGTATTTTTTTCACACAAGTATCCGTACTTCTACTACAGTACAGAATGGGAGTACTTCGACCTCCTCTGATCTTCACCAACTTCTCCATCTGCATCCTTTTGGGTCTTGTTGCGTTGAATTAAATATTTTGTCTGGGAAGGAAATGATCAATTTCCAAATATTACAGCATCAGAGCGTCCATGTGTGTCATTGTTCAGGCAGTGATAGAGAGGCAGGGGGTTGGAGAAATCTAAATAAAAAGCCACTGGGGGCCCCATCTTTAGCGTAACATGGCAAACATCCACACATGGTTACAGTATGCCTTCCCACAATTATCTCCTCCTGGTTTTCCACAACATGGAATTGTATTCATTTTTATTCACCGCAGTAGGAAACCAGATTAGCTAGAGGTGGTCAAAGTATTCCCATGGATACTACTCTACCTCCCAAATATCATTATTTTGACTTATCACATAATTCGAAGGTTTTTATCTCATAATTAGGACTTTTTATCTCATAATTTAAACTTTATATCATAATTTGGACTTTTTAATAATAATTATCCACTTTTTATCTCATAATTATGACTTATCTTAATTTTGACTTTTTAACTCATAATTATGACTTGTTATTTCAAATTGACTTTTTATCACATAATTCTGAGGGTTTTTTCCTCACAATTTTGAACTTTTTAAAATCTCATAATTATGACGCTTTCCTCACGATTTAGATTTTTTTAATTATCCTAAAAGTCCTGTCCACACCCACTAAACTAAGTACCACGACCCAATAAAACACATCGTTACTTTACTTTTAAAGGTTTTATTTTTGGATATTTTTGAAACTTTTCTGTTTTTTCCTGCTTAAATAAGTATTATTTCATCCACAGGGAAAGAATGCAGTTGTGCTTTTAAATTTATTACAATTGAAAAGTTGTACTTTTTAACTTTTACTTCAGTTAAGGAGTTGAATCAGTACTTCTACTTTTTCACACCTTTAGCTGTACTTCTACTGTAGTACAGAATGGGAGTATTTTGACCACCTCTGGTAATATTTCACTTAAGTTTATCATTTATATACTGTATGTGTATCACAACGTAAAGATAACGGTGGATTTACAAATTTACACATCATTCAGAATATTGGCAAAATTCCACATACATTTCAGGTTATTCACATTTTTTGTAACAGTTTAGTCAGTTTTTTTATTTAGTCCCTTTTGTGTACACTTTTTCATAATTTATTATTTATTATACTAATGTTTGATACATTTAAGATCAAACTGATGCGTAACTTCATTAATTATTAATATCTTCTGTGTAATTTTTGCATTTCACAAATTCATCCCAGGGGTCAGTTGGATTTTATGTTTAACATCTGTGCAGTAAGCAACACCTTCAAAGTCCTGTAAATATGCTGCCCTCACCTGGACATGACATTGGGATCTGCATTTCTGGACAAGAGAAGCTCCACACAGCGAGAAATCTGGTCTTCACTGGCAAACGCCGTGCAACCCGCCATGAGCACCGTCCAATGATCTGTGGAAAAAACACAAGGAAAAGCATTAACGTTAGCGTTGCACCGATCGATTGGCTGTCAATCATAATTGGCCAATATTGCCTAAAAATACCCTGATCAGTGATCGGAAAAATATGGCGATCAAAAAGCCGATCACGTAGGGCTGGGCGATTTTCTCTTTTAAAAAAATCTCAGATTTTTTCCCAAAAAACTTGATTCACGATACGATTTTTTTCCCACGTGGGCTAAATGAAAATGAAAATACTAGAAACGTGTTTCTTTTGTCTTCTTTTTTTTATTAAATAACATGTCAAACAAAAATACTTCTACAAATAAGTGTAAATAATAAATCAGTTGTGCAAAAGGTGCAACTGCAACCTGAGACTTTGCCTACATGAACTGTAGTAAGTCCAGACATATCCACCACTGTTACAGGAAAAACTGTGCAAAAAAAATAGTGTACAAGATACATTTTGTTGGAAAAAAGAAAGCTTAAAATATTTTAACAACTAAAACAATATACATTAATACTCATATTATATGAAAAACATTGCAAAAAACGTAGTAGCGTAAAAGTAAGATAAAAATAAAACTAGTAACATTTTTACTTTGTAAGGACAAAATAAAACAAAACCTTATTATCAATCAAACTACTTCAATAAACCTGAACATGTTACCAATATTTTGAATATATGATGTTATTGTGTCTGTTATCGCTCCCCATCGTGCTCCATGTTTATCATAAGGTGCAGAGTCCTGCACAGGTTCGGGTACCCATGGGTGAACCGCAGATTTTCACGAAACGGGTGAAAAATGTTGTGCTGTGTCGGATACGGGTTCGGTTCGGACGTGGGTGATCGTGGGTCTAATTTGCGGTTCATAGGCTAAAAGGTTAACAACATTTTTATTTGGCTCTGCCTTGGCTATGTCACTGTTCAGTATATTCGTGGCAATAAATGTTTGTATTTAAGTTTGGCTATCTGACATTTTCTTTCGGGTCGGATATCGGGTTCATTTATAGCGGGTCGGTTCGGATGCGGATTTTTTTTTTCCGTCGGAAAACGGGTCGGATACGAGTTTAAACATGACGGGTACGGGCGGTTGTGGTATGTCAAAATCAAAATCATGCAGGACTCTGATAAGTTGTGCCACGAGAAAAGCTTTCAGTCAGTATTTGTTGAACATTTTGAAGAAGTACTGGCAGCGCTAGTCTCTGCCTTTTCTAAGAGTTCTGCTTTTCTCCACTGGATGCTTTCGCTTCAGATGTGTGAACAGATTGGTCGTACCGCTCGTAGGCAGGGCCTGGGGTGAAACACAACGGAAAGCAGCCTGGTTCATGGTTTTCTTTTTACGAGGAAAGAAAGTGAAAAAAATGTGTGTGTGTGTGTGTGTGTGTGGGGGGGGGGGGATCGGATTGCATGATTTTCCTAAAATATTAATCGATTTTGCCATAAAACTCGATTTTAAATTAAATCGATTTTTTGCCCAGCTCTACGATCACGTAACGTAAAGTACTAGTGACCATTTTCAAACTTGTAAACACGTTACAGAACAGGTGAATCTGGTCTGGACTGTTTATGTACTATTTAAAACATAAGCTGCATTTCCATTAACCTTGGAAATTCTCAAAATGTAAATATCGCTATAAAATACTGGTAATGGAAAAACCTGAATTTCGAAAAAAAACCACTCAAATATTGATAAAAAGTTTTCACGCTTTCATGAGGTGGTTTTTCAGACGTTTCGATATTCTAATATATCACAAAAGTGTAATGGAAACACTTTTTCCGCAATTATACGTCACAGGATCTAACGAACATGGTCACATGATCACTTCGCTCGGAGTGAAAATGGCAGCCGCAGTCACTGTAACCATGACAACCATTGGCTGCTGGGATCACGCTCTTGGAGTGATGATCAGGGTGATTCCTACAGTAGAGACAGTGAAGGTTTCATTTTATTATCTGGTAGTTTTTAATATTTAAGTTTTGTTTTTGTTTTTTTAGAGATAAATCTATTCTCTGTTCTGTAAAGTGCAGTAGTAGGAGGGTCTAAGGACAGGGGATGCTTGGGACTTTTCATATATATCGCTGTAATTACCTCCGCCAAGGAGGTTATGTTTTTGCCGACATTTATCTGTTTGTCTGTCTGTGTTCAAGATAACTCGAAAACTTATGGACGGATTTTGCTGAAATTTTCAGGGTAGGTTGGTAATGGGGAGATCTGGAAATGATTAGATTTTGGTGGTGATCCGGGGAGTGGGGGGATCTATATCTTGGCGGAGGTCTGCGCTCTCAGAGTGCTTTTCTAGTTGATTGTGTTTCTGTAAAGCCCTGTGAGACAACTTTGTTGTGATTTGGGGCTTTATAAATAAAATTAAATTGAAATTGAAAAATTACACTTAATATTTCGACCTGACAATGTAGGGACCATATGTACAGACCATTATAACCTTAACCAGCTGGTTTGTTTGACATGTTAGTGCCTTTAAAGAGTTCGGCGAGGACTTTTACTGACGAGAGAATTAGCCGATTCATTCATTCTAATACTATCAGGTGGTCCTATTGAACCTCCGAAGGTGACAACAGTGAAATCTCTTGGGCTGATATTTCACGAA
>CM035788.1:46743148-46773148 GCA_020466265.1 Siphamia tubifer | reverse complement strand
CATCACTTCCATCGAGTGAGAAGTGCAAAAAAATAAAAACTGACTGTACTAGACTGACTGTCGAATAATAGAGTAACAGTGTTGATTTCATCAGACAAAACGGAACATGTTCATTGACGACCCTTTTTCCCATGTCGAAGACAGGATGATGACGAGATGACACAGCTGTTTTAAAAACACTGACGATAATCGTGCCAATGTTAACTGGTGTTATCACCTAGGACAAATAGTTTGGAGATCTCTGGAGGTCAAAGGTGACATGTCACAAAATTAACTTCTGTAACACTGTTAGTCAAGCATAATATTACACACCCTGACACATATATACATATAATGAAATTATCAATATTGCAAAAGTTGAAAGGTCAAGGTCACATTATTGGCTCTAATTCAAGAACAGGTTGTTATAGAACCTGGAGATTGGCACAAAATAGGGTAAAGATTAGGCATTCTCTGAATACTTATCTTCATTTTAGATCAGATAGTCCATCTTCAAAAGGTTCGTCAAAGCACTAGCACTATGACTGAGGTGAACCGCCAAACATGAAAAGGAAGTTGTTATTTTTTTTGTTTGTTTTTTTCCCCATTTCAGATGTCAAAAAGTATTTGCAGCTCACACTGTTTACTTTTCCGTGGAAACTGGGTTCAAATGGCTCTTTGGGTGTTAAAGGTTGCCGACCACTGCTCCAGACGAAGGACAAATTGGGAGATACCCTATGTTTTATTAATATTACATTTGTTAATAAAGCCTATGAAAAACTAAGCAGTCTCTGAGTCCTTGCTAAGTATAGGTTTCCTGGCTTTCTGTCAAAAATTAAAAAAAAAAACAATAAAAGACTGTCAACCTTCAGTGTAAATGTAACTGTCTGTAGAGCTGTGTATATAAATGGGTTGTTCTCCCAGGCTTATTTTTACCCACACTGACCTCAATCCAACAGATGCCTTTAATTTCTTTGAGATTTTGAGATCATTTGACTTGTGATGAGGGTGCAGAGTGCACAAACTAAAAACAACTCAAAGGATCAGCAGTGTGTTTCAACAAAAGCTCCTCTTTGGCGTCACCACCATTAAGTAATGGCAGATGAAGCATACTGGTACCCTGATCAGGCTGCAGCAGGTGAGGAAATTGAAACAAGGTGCCATGGGGAAGAACAGCTGGACACAGCAGAGGACATCAAGAAGATTAGGAATGGCTGTTTGTTTGGTATTCACCACTAGGGGGAAAACATGGAGTGGTGTTACTTAAACTATCTGACCTCGTTTATGTTGAAAGTAGAGCTGGGTGATATGGCAAAAAAATGATCATGAGTAATTTTCTTATACCATCCAATCTCGATTATTATTATGATTTCTTTCAAAAATATTGTTTTTAAATTGCCAATTTTAACGCATCTGTACTGAAAAATAAAGTAACTAAAGATTAATTAGATTTTTTAAGACATGAAATAAACAACACAGAAAATTAACATGTTAAAGTGCTTCTGAGGGCATGGGTGCTCCATAGATTCCAGCTTTTTCTTTGTTAGAACAGCTGAGGTTTGGGAAAAGACAAGAAAATCTCCTTTTTTAAAAAAAAAAAATAATGTGCAACGCCACATTAGTTTACTGTATCTACAACACCATAGTTGTATTTTTTTTTTTTAAAAAATACACATTCATTAAATGTGGAAAAGTTAATTTAGGTATTTATGGTGTCTATACTGATGTAAATTAAGGTGAAAAACCTGCCTTCAGTTTCAAACTGTGGTTAATGCTTTTCTTACCGTCTATAGACAACTTTACACAACAAACCCTGGGCGCCACCATTACCATTCAGATATGAATTTCATTTCCTCAGAAAGTTTCTCAGTGTTTGCTAATGGTAAATGTTCTGCACTTATATAGGCGCTGTATCACCTTCATGGTGCTCAAAGCGCTTTACAGTAGCTTCACATTCACCCATTCACACACACTCATACACCAGTAGGTTTCTAAGGTCTAAGATCAGTCCTACTGGGGGCCTAAGTCAAGGTTCAGTGTCTTGCCCAAGGACACTTTGACATGTGGATGAGAACCGCCAACTTCTCGGTCACTGGGCGACCCACTCTACCAACTGAGCCACAGCCGCCCCCCTTCCTAATGTAAATAGACTTCGATTGATAGCTTTTCGTTAGCTATAATGTCCTGGGAACATAGTTTACGTACTTTGTCTGGAGATGGAGTTATTATCCCCCACCCGAATTTAGTGCAAACCTGGGAGGATAATATGACGATGTGGCCCAACATAACGTACAGCAAGATTTGTGCGGATTTTGTGGACTCCATCACAATAGACAGGAAAGTTATAGATAATCTGAAAGCCTCCGAGGCGTAACAGTATCTGCATAGCGACAAAGTCGGTTGTATTATGTCATACAAACACCATCGTTTTGTGTATCTGAAAGAAAATGTAGAGCCTAGTCAATGTTTGACTAGTGCATGGCATAATAACACACACACACACACACACACACACACACACACAGGTAGGGCTGCCAACTCCATGAGGGGAAATACGGAACACTATGGTAAAACCCATCAGATTCACAGACCTCTGATTTTTTTATGTAGTCCTCAATGGCGAAATAACAATTTCATCTTGTTTCAGTTCAGCTCAATACCGGACATAATTTTACTTTTAAATACGAGACGATTCCGTATTTCAAGGGATGTTTGTCAACCCTACACACAGAGCACTGTAGACTATCTATCAACCCGTACACATACAGTAATGATGTGACATTAGCTCTACTGTCTATGAACATTAGTCTATGGTGAACATTGTTTGTCCCATCTCAATCAGCTGTTTTGGCAAAACACCGGTAACAATGTTAGCATATAATAACTTCTTCATAACTAACAGTGTTGTCAGTTTCATATCTAAAGTTTTCATTTCAGAGCTAAACCATCAGATTGAAGTTTACGTCTCTTTGTGGCGACAGTGTTCTGCTCGGTGACTCGTCGCCTCTTTGTCTTTGGGTAAAGCCAGTGTATTTTGTGGATTTTTTTAATTCCATGCCTTCATCCAGACCCGTGATTCAGAGTCATCATCAGGCTTACGAAAAAATGAAAACAACTGAGGGCTTTAACATTGTGTCTTTGTGGCAGGTTTGTGGTCAAAACACTCTCTATCTAACTACTCGTTCAAGTGCTTTCTCACGTTTTTGACAACCAACGACAGCATGCGTAGGTCCCGAACCACTTTTCCTCTTGAAGTTGTCCATTATTTTTCGGAGTTAAGAAGCAAAACAAACCAGGAAAGAATGGAAGTGAAAAGCACATGCGGGAGGAGTTCAGGAAGTAAAGCCGAAGCGGGTCTTAAACGTGTCTTTATTAGTCCAGGGTTAGTCTTGACTGATGACGTCCTAATCAATATTGTAGCCCACCAATGGTTCCAATGTGGCCCGTGGGATGGAGAGCATAATAAACTGACAATTTTACATTTTTCTCATTGTTTCACTGCAAAAAATAATTATGAAAATATTGACATTTACAAACTATTCTTTAACAATAAAATTTGAAAAACCTGAACAAATGTGAACAACGTGAAATGTCTGAAGAAAATTAGACACAATTTGAACCATTTTCTGCTTCTGTTACTAAGAGTTTAGTGTCTTTGTACAACTGATCCATAATAAAACACATGGACTAATGATAAACTTAGGCAGAATATTGGTAAAATTGACCTGATTTTGCTGATGAAAGTTAACTTTTTTGCATTTGGATAATTTATAAAAGTATTTTCATAGTTTAATGGACGTTTTTTGCTCTAAAACAATTACAAAAGTGTGTAGTTGTATTATTTATAGGTTATTATGTTTTCATTTTACTGGTCCGACCCACTGGAGATCAAATCAGGCTGAATGTGGAAAATGAAGAACATGAGTTTGAGAACCCTGTATTTACATGAGTCCATTTTTGGCATGTCCATCTACAGCTACTGTTTAGGAGATCTACATAAATGGTAAATGGTAAATGGACTGTGCTTATATAGCGCTTTTCCACCTTCATGGTGCTCAAAGCGCTTTACAGTAGCCTCACATTCACCCATTCACACACACACTCATACACCAGTAGGTTTCTAAGGTCTAAGGTCAGTCCTACTGGGGGCCTAAGTCAGGGTTCAGTGTCTTGCCCAAGGTCATTGGGCGACCCACTCTACCAACTGAGCCACAGCCGCCCACAACTGAAAATAATGCCAAAACTATATCATATTCAGTTTTTAAGATTAGTCATCAGTAAGACACAAGTATTATACATGTGAAATTAATCCTCAATAATCACAACAATTGTTGTCACATGGACTGCTCAGACCTTTGCTGAAGTTAGCGTTGGCTCCTCTGTCCAGTAGTATTTTGGCAAGGTCATAATTTGCCGCACTAACAGCAAACATAAGAGGAGTCCAATCAAAGGCCAGTCTGGTGTCCACACTTGTTCCTGTCCAAAACAAAAGGATCAAATCAAAAGGAGCAATGAAAAAAAAAAATTATATATATATATATATATATATATATATATATATATATATATATATATATATATATACTAGTGATGCGCGGGCTACCCGCTGGCCCGCGGATATCCGCGGGTGACCCGCGGGGCGGGCGGGTTGGGTCGCAGTTTTTAATACATATTGCGGGTTGGGCGGGTTATATTTAATATATATTGCGGATGCGGGCGGGGCGGGTCAGGGACGATCAATACCCGCATTTTTCCATACGACATTCCCAAAAATGGCACAATATGGATAGACTGAAGGTATACAATATTTCAACTTAAAATAACCTCAGTAAGAATAATCAACGACATATAAAAAATATGATGATGAAAGACAACTCAATTGACATCGGCAGTTTCATTCCACGAGAGGCAGCACGCTCCAGTCAGAATGAATGGGTAACAGCCACGTTATTTTCACATCCTTTGCATTGCCATCTACAGGAAAGGGTTGCCTTCATATCTTTACAGACCATGTTAAGACCGATGAGGGAGGATAGAGAGGTGTGTGCGTGCATGGAGCAGTCTCCACAGCCGTGTTATGAAACAGAAAGGAGCCCCGCTAACCTACAGTAGCATCCTCGTCTCTCCTCTCCTTCCAATTACTCGTACACTTAATTCTCCTATGACCCGCGAGTCGGGCGGGGTGGGTCGCAGTATTAATACATATTGCGGATGCGAGTGGGGCGGGTCAGGGATGATAAATACCCGCTGAAGTGTGTGTTGTGTGTGTGTGTGCGTGCGTGCGTGCGTGCGTGCGTGCGTGCGTGCGTGCTCGGCTCGCGCATGTGCAAGCCCGTCAGTTCCTGTTTTGAATGCTGTTTTATCCCAACTTTTTGTTATTTGTTATTAGCGCCAAATCTCCCTGAACACTCAGAGATAAGAGTGAAAATGTCGGACTTGATCAGGGAGAAGATTAAAACAGGCGATGCGAAGGTTGTACGGAAACGTATGTGTTCGCTTTATAGAGTGATGATGTGGGTGGAGTCTATTTTATGTGCTGGAGTGCATATTGAGACGTTAGAAAGGAGGCAAAAATGATGCTTCATGACTTTTAACATTAGAAGCGCAAGGTAAAGATGCTGCGAATGTACTATGTGAGTTTAGAGACAAATTTAAGCTCGCGGGTTGATAGCGGGCGGGTTGGGTTTATCGATACTTGATAGCGGGCGGGTTGGGTTTATCGATATGTGACATCATGCGGGTTGGGCGGGGCGGGCCGAGCCACATCTTGGGTTTGGGCGGGGCGGGTTTCTGTAAAACCCCCTAACCGCGCATCACTAATATATACCGTAAATTCCGGACTATTAGCCGCTACTTTTTTCCCAAACTTTCAACCTTGCGGCTTTTTCAGTGATGCGGCCAATTTATGTAATTTTCCTAACGGCCGCCAGAGGCGCTCGAGTAGAAAAGGTAAGATTTAGACCGGTGGAATATATGCGTCGAGGAAGACTGAATGAAAAAGGAGGGGCGGAACAAACGCGAGGTGACGGGTTTAAGTAGGACCGGTAAAGGTGACGGACAGGTGTACAGGGGGTAAAAAGTTGCTTAAAGAAAAACCCGCGGCGGTGTGTGAGAGAAGACAGAGGCTCGACCAGACCCTGTGGATTATTTTTGCACGTTGGCACGGAGGAGTTTGACCTGAACTCTCTGCCAAAGATTAAAGTTATCGCTGACTCTGCGATAGATGAGGCGAGGCGGCGACCAGCCACCTGTTTGTGGATGCGGCGGACAATAGTGGATATATATTTTTCCCTCCCTTACCTTTGGAAATATACACTTTTTTCCCCTTGGATTACTTTCAACGGGACCCGGACTCTGCAGGCCTGCATCAAACCTTAAGTATCATTTTCCGTTCATTTTGCCGGCTGTGATTTTTGGACTGTGGACTTTAACCCTTGTGCGGTCCTTCAGGTCAAAGAGACCTGGTGGTTCACAAATGTACCTTTTTATACGTACTGTAGGATGCCATTGCTTACTACTGAAAACAGTAATATATCCTTGGGGGGTGGGGTGATGAGTCTATGGAACTGAACTTTGGAATCTGGGTTTTTAAGACCCGATTGTAGGACCTAGCCAGTGTGCCTTTTACGAAGGACCGCACAAGGTTAATGAAGGACATTTAGTTTCATTCGCGGGACTTGAAGTCGGGTTTGGGTTAATTTTGTGTTCGTGTTACATGTTTTAATGTGGGCACATGCGGCTTATATACAGGTGCGGCTTGTGTATGTACAAAATCGGTTTTCCTCTCAGAATGAAGTGGGTGCGGCTAATAATCAGGTGCGCTCTATAGTCCGGAAATTATGGTGTGTATATATATATATATATATATATATATATAAAATGAGCAAATGTCTGCGTAATTCCCTCAATACAGCTCATGAAATCAACTTCTATTTTAAGATTTTTGTTCTTCCCATCTCACTGATTTCTGCAAAACAGACTCAGGCAAAAACTATTTATATTTGGTGAAAACTCACCACCAGGCGCTGTGACAATTGGTTTTATTCAAAACAATGATATCATCATCATTTCATGTAAAACACTTTAAAAACTATGTAAAACAGCAAAAATGTGCTTAAAGTCAGAAACATCTCTGCATACATACTCATACATATTAGAGGTTGATCGATCGATCGGCCAGCCAATTTAATATATGAATAAACTGTGGCCGATACATTGTTTTTTCCCTGCCATGATTTACCGACAGGCAAATTTACGATAAAGTATTAGGGCCACATGTGAAGAAAAATATATTTTGAGATGACGAGATTCAACTCGAAATTTTGACTTTAATCTCGAAATGTCAGGAATAACTTTAGAGTTGATGAGTTGTGTACGTTAACTGCTCCACTACTCAGCCTTTAAGCAAAGTAAATTGTAATGCAACTTCAATTTAACTGACAGTAAAGGTGTATTAAAAAAATGTACAGCCCAGACCTATTTCACCGACGGACAACCACCACCAATGGCAACTATGTACGGGATAATGTATCGCCCACGCAAGACTATTAGAAAAATATTTCCCAACAGTGTCGAACAGCAATCCGACGGCGGAGGGATATTGTTCTGCCCCAAAGGGAAATATTTTTCAATAGTCACGTGTGGGCAATAAATTATCCCACTTATTCTACAGGTCATTACAGCTGATTACTGCTTATTTTGAGAAAAGACAGACAGTTGAATATTTACTTTCAAAGTGGCCGAACTACCACTATGTACCACTATGTAACTATGTTACCATGAATCTGAAGTGACAAAACTTGTTGCCATTGGCAGCGGGCGTTAATTGCGCAGCAGGCAGTTAATGAAAAAAATCTGCCCACAGAACACTGGGAACGTCCATTCAAAGTGAAGGGTCGCAGTGAAAGCTGTCGCAACATTCTAGAGGGTCGTAGAATAAAAACTCATTCATTTTACCCTGGCATCTTTATATGACAGTTGATTGATGCTGGTTCAAAAAAACTCAAAACGTAGAAGAACCTCTAAAGTTACTGTAGGTGTAGAAATATCAAACTATCAAAAGGTACACGAGCCCTGCAGCTATGGAACAGTTGCTCTGTCTCTGAAATGATGACGTTAAAGGTGTTATTCCATCATTATTTCATTAATATTTCTGTGTTCTTCATTGTTATCGAATGCATTGTGTGTTGGTTCTATTTAAAAACAAAAGTCTGGATTATTTTGTTTCCAGCTGTTTTTGGAGGGTAGAAAAATGACTTGAGGTGGTACTTCTGGTACTTCCTCATACATGTCCATGACGCGGTAATGAGGCGTCTCTGATTGGCTCAGAATGTGTGAAGGAACACTCCCCCCTCACTCTGTGTGTGTTTACCATCTCAGAGTAACATCCAACTAGATTCCGTGCTATTTCTTGTTTTGAAAACATACAGGAAAAAAAACAGGCTTTATTTCCACAAAGAGCACACAAACCAGTTTGCATTTTTTTCAAGTTTGTGCAGCAGCTACTGTGGCGCCGTCTTCTCTTGTAATTGCTAATGCTACTTCAGATTCACTGCAATGGAGGACGGGCTTAAGCCCACATGGGTGACACCAATGTCCTTGTGACGTATAATGGACAGACTTTTCATGAGTCACTCGTTTTTCTGTGTTGTCTTCTATGAATGACTGCAAATCCATCCAGTGGAGGGGACACACAACACAACAAACACAACGTGTGTTGGTAACTGGGGTGGCCCATCAGATTCCAAAAGGAGCATGGAAAAGTGTTTTTGAACTTTATTCTTGACATTTCGAGATTAAAATCGCAATTTCGACTATAATCTTGTCATATAAAAAAAGTTTCTTCACATGTGGCCCTAATACTCTGTCGTACAAAGTTCACAGCACCTCCATAAACATTGCTGTGCACACTGAAAAAATGTTTTTGGCGTTGTAATATCTATTAGTTTAACTGTCACAATTTTTATTTTCCAATTATAAGTAAAGAAGATTTTCTGACCAAAAAATATATCAATATTGACTGAGAAAAATTGATTTAGAAACCAAGGTGTTCTCTATCAGCTAAGGCTGATGTAGAAAAGAAAAAGAGGTATCAGCCCCAAAAGAATCAATATTGGTCGATCACTACTTCTTACCATTGTCCAAGAGCTGTTCAACAGTTTGAGTGTCTCCTTCAGCGATGGCTTTTTTCAACAAAGATGCACTGTTTTGTACAAATGGTACAGGAATGATTGGATCCTGTGGACAAAAAATTTAAATAGTCATTAAAGCAATTTCTACTTTAAAGTTAAAATATACTAGCCAACATTCACACAAAAGATGGGGATAATTCTGACTTCCAGCAGATGTTTTTCCTTATGTTTAAGGACATAAAGTGGGCAAAGACTTTTTTTTTTTTTTTTACAATTCTGTTCCATGTTCTTCAATATTGTTCTCACAGTCAGCAGGAAACATGAACAACACATAAACTAGGGCTGAAAGATTGTAAGAACAAATTGAATTGCAATTTTTCTGGCAGATATTGTGATTTCAATTTAATTTACAGTGTTCTTCAAATCAAGTCTCAGTGGTTCAGTGGAAGAAAGAGGAAAAAAAGAAGAGAAAGGGGAAAGGGGGGGTCAAACCAAAAATGAAAAAAATAAGAAAACATTTTTAAAAGAGGAAAAAGGAAGAAAAAAAAGAAGAAAATGGTAAAATAAATAAATAAATAAATAAATACAATTAAATTAAGGTGTATGTTTGGTCATATTTATCAGTTTAACTCTCACTATTTATATTTTCTAACTATAATTAAATATTTTCTGATGTTCGTTTTCATTTAAAACGAACATCAGAAATTTTCAGTTTCAGCTCCAAATATTGTCTTAAGCCTGTATCACTCATTGGTAAGTGTCCGTAGCCCAGGTAAGAAAAGCAGAGAGCTTGGCAGGCTTGGTATAACAATATAATGCATTTGTCTGGGTATATAACAACGGTATAAAGTAAATAGACCAATGTGGGAACAGAAACATTAATGTTCAATTCAAGTTCGGGACTTTACAGTGTCCCGAACTTGTTGTTGTTTTGTTCCTGTTGTGATCAAGTGTTTTTTATGTATGGATGGTTTTAACTATGTTTGGATGTTGCTTTTATCTTTATATAGTTTTTAACAAATTGTAGCCTTTTATACAGTTTATTCATATATTATTTATTTTATTTATCTTGTATTGCACTTTAGGGGGGGGGGGGTTCCTGCAACATTTCATTGTAACTTGTGTGCAATGACAATAAAGTTTATTATTATTATTATTATTATTATTATTATTATTATTATTATTATTATTATAAAACTGAAAAATAAAGTAAATTTTTAAAAAGATTTGGATGATAGTGACATTCAGTAAATTCCAGTTTGTTTGTTTTTTCAGTTTTGATCTTAACCATAAAAGAAGACATAAAATTTTATTTGACAGTGTGTAGTTAAAACGTGGTAACACATTTAAGAAGGTATCCTCTGGAAACATGGCACTCCATGACATTTAAAGGTTAAGAAATTACAATTCCTGCCAAAATTTGAAGTTTGCGTTTCAGCAATAAAAAATACAGTGGTTTAGGTGACCTAACATTCTGATGTATTGACATTATCACAGCTGATAATACAATGTTTTGTTAAATATGTAGTGTGTCCGTAGGCCACCAGTACTACCTACACAATTATGCCCGTAACGGTTTTCAAGATAAAAAATTAAGAAAAAAAATCACATCAATAGCATGAGGTAATAAGCTTGAGAAAGACACTATCCACAGTGACTTTGAATGGAGCCAAATTTTTCGCACACGTGCAACACACCGTGAGTAATTTCAGGGGGTAATGTGAAATCACTTCCAGGTTACCCCCGGGGGTAAATTAAGATTCATTTGAAGTTACCCCCCTGTAAATAAAGGGAAATTCAAATTATCAGGGGGTAAAGTTGAAGAGGGGTAACCTGAAATTGCTGCACAGGTGTGTTAGCTTACAAACGTAACATCAAAACAAGCTAGCATTTGTTAGCATTTAGAAAAGGACAAAATCCGCTTTGACACTCACGTGGGCGCGGGAATGCTTCTTCTCACAGACAGTAAAGTCACACTCATCACTGCTGTTTTCGCTTTCTTCTCCCGCTGCGATGGCGTACTTTATCATGTTGTCGACGTTTATGCTATAATGCTAGTAGTACTGTAGGTCAAGTTAGCACAGGCACGCGCTACCACGCCCTTCCCTGAGATCGTTTACCGGTGGGTGCTGTGAGCCAATGAGGACTGACGTTGTCACACGGCGGCCATCTTGCCTCGGTGCTGCGGGCTACTGATAACATTAAAGTCAATGGCTCATGCACTGTTTCAATGACCAGATCTTGTTCAAATTTCAACCGAATTTCAAACGAATTGGGTTGTTATGAACATCGAGATGTAGTTATGTCACTGTATAATTACAAATAATTATAATCATGGATTTTCATATTAAATAAACAAAGTACGTATTAAAAGAATACCTGCCATAGCTGCACACATAGTACATACATATATATATATATATATATATATATATATATATATATATATATACAATATCACCATCCTGCATGATGTATACGTTCAGACCTGGGTCCATCTGCTTTAACATGAAGTAATTATACCAGAAAGGTAACAAAAAACATGTACTTCAAAGAGCAGAGAAATGCTTTTTCATGTAGAAATTGACTTAAATATGCTTGGCATTTTGCCGATGTATATGTCAAGGTTCATCTTACCTGTTCTTTCCTACAACACATACTTTAATATAAAAATAAATAAACACATTATGTAACATGAGATTAGAGATGGTCAAGGTTATTTTATTAAGCATAGGGGGGTTAGGGTTCCAGGGCCCCCAATACTACCCCTCTAACCCTTTATAAATTATAAAAAAAAAAAATACTGATTTAGTATGAATATGTGTTAAAAAAAAAACATTTTTTGTAGATTTTAGCCCATCCAGGCTAAAATCCAGGGACAGAAGAGTTGAGCCACGTCTGGGTTTTAAGTTTTAATGTAAATACAAGAAGTAAAATACAAAAATAAAAAAAATAAATATTAAAAAAAAAATTAAAATAGAAGGTCGGTGGAGTGGCATATATATATATATATATATAGAGAGAGAGAGAGAGAGTCAAGATCACCTGGCTGGAGAACGAACATGGGGGTCTTTTGGGTGATACCAGAGGACCCAGAAGAAACATACAAACTCCACACAGAAAGGCCCACATGGTCCGGGAATCAAACCCCGGTCTTCTTGCTGTGAGGCAAGAGCGCTAACCGTTCAGCCATCGTGCTGCCACTTTTTTTTAAGTATCAAACAAATAAAAAAATAAATATCAACAATCAACAAGAACAAAATAAACGAATAAATAAAATCAGTATATTTATATATATATATATATATATATATATATATATATATATATATATATATATATACATATATATATATATATATATATATATATATATATATATATATATATATATATGTGTGTGTGTGTGTGTGTGTGTGTGTGTGTGTGTGTGTGTGTGTGTGTGTGAGTATATAGGTAAACAATGGACAGGGTTCATCACACTTGAACCAGCCCCCCCTTCATTCATCTTTAGCCTGTCCGTCCATGGGAGTGGATCTCTCCTTCAATGTGGTTCTCCTCAAGATTTCTTCTTTTTCCCACTGGGTTTTGAAGTTTTTTCTTGCCGAGAAGGAGGGTCTAAGGACAGGGGGAGGGTCTAAGGACAGGGGATGCTTGCTTCACATATCTCTGTAGTTGATTGCGTTTTTGTAAAGCCCTGTGAGACGACTTTGTTGTGATTTAGGGCTTTATAAATAAAATTAAATTGAATTGAATTGTGCTTTTTCTAATAATTAGAATTTTCAAACATTGAATTAAAAATATTTTTAAAAAAGGAAAATAAATAATACCAATAAAAATGATACTTTTTTGTGGTGTACAGGTGAAGACAGAGGGGGCAGTATTTATGTACAGTAGTTGTAAATTGCCTCCTGTTGTAGTTGAACATGTTGGCAGCTCTAGGGGGCCCTCTAGTGGACAGGGCTCCAACAACTGCCTTATCAGATTTTTTATCAGAACATAGAACATTTCCACCTCCAATAGATAAAAATATTGCACCACATGGGGTCAAAATGTGATTTTGTTTAAGAATTATACTTTAGAAGAGACTTCCAGGTAGACTATGGGACTGTCACAGATATTTACTTTTCACACTCAGCACAAACACTGGCTCAAAGTCAAACCACATCTGTTCTAACTGTCTTCTACTATTATGTTATGATTACCCTGGTAGGTAGGTAGATAGATAGATAGATAGATAGATAGATAGATAGATAGATAGATAGATAGATAGATAGATAGATAGATAGATAGATAGATAGATAGATAGATAGATAGATAGATAGATAGATAGATAGATAGATAGATAGATAGATAGATAGATAGATAGATAGATAGATAGATAGATATTTCAAGGAAATTAACACATGTTACAGCAGCAGAAACAAACACTCAGATATCATCACACACACACACACACACACACAGATTATTATTGCACATAAAAAGATCATGTGTGGTTTGTTGATTTGTCCATTTCTCTGTCCATTTGTCAACAACTTTACACAAAAACACTAGGTGTACAACAACCAGTCGTATAGCTGCAGACCCCACCCACCCAGGTCACATTCACCCATTCACACACACTCATACACCAGTAGGTTTCCAAAGTTCTGTCAGTCCTACTGGGAGACTAACAAAGGGTTCAGTGTCTTGTCCAAGGACACTTGGACATGTGGACAGCTAGAGTGTGAACTGCCAACCCTTCAGTCATTGGACGACCTGCTCTACCAACTGAGCCACAGCTGCCCTACAGGACAGAGGAACAGGATTATAAGAACATAAAGACTGAGGCACAGCTTCTTCACCAGAGCTGTGAAATCAACCATCTCACCCCCCCCCCCCCCCCCCCCCCCAGGCCACACACACACACACACACACACACACACCACACACACACCCTATCACTGTACTTTGAAGTTTTAAAGTTTGCACTAGGATATATTATATATGTATAATTTAGATTATATGTGTGTATATATGTTTCTTTGTGCCAATAGCTGCTGGACACTTCGCATAAGGGACAATAAAGATTCTTGATTTTGGCCTAGACCAATTTTCAATGATATTTTCAGGATGTGTGTCATACCCACTCTGAACTCATTCTATTCACCTGTTTGTCATTTTTTTCTAACACACCTGTTCTCATCACCAGGGGCGTGGCATGAGGACTGGCAAACCAGGCAGTTGTTGGAGCCCTACCCACTAGAGGGCCCCCCTAGAGCTGCCAAAATGTCCTGCAACAACAGTGGGCAGTTTGGAACGACATAAACACTGCCCCCTCTGCCTTCACCCTACACCTGTACAGCACTAAAACTCTATTTTTATTATTATTATTTATTTTCCCTTTGTTAATTACATTTTTTTATTAACTTTTCCTTAAATATATAAATTTTTAAAAAAGCACAATAAGGTTTAAATGCGAAGTACATATATATATATATATATATATATATATATATATATATATATTTTTTTTTTTATTTATTTATTTTTTTTTTACTTATATATATATATATATATATAGCATTTTTTTACTCTGCATTCCAGGTAATACTCATTGATTTGATATATTATTTATTCAATTTAGTGGACCTTACCAAATGAAATAAATATTATATCAAATCAATGAGTATTACCTGGAATGTAGAATTAAAAAAAAGCCATTTTGTGAAAAAAAAGAAAAATGGAGTTATCTGTTTTTGCAAATGAACTCTTCATATATATATATATATATATATATATATATATATATATATATATATATATATATATATATATATATATATATGAGGACAGGAGGATGCTCAGGAATGAACAGATTCAGGAAATCATTCCTTCCACAGATCATTGTACTGTTGAATAAATCGTAATGACATTTCATTTCTCTTTTTCACTCTGTCCTTTCCATAAGCTGATATTTTCCTCCAACAGATTAAACAGAAACTCTTGTTTTTGCTCCAGGCAGTGCCATCTCAGAAATCAAACAAGGTTAAGGGTCTGAAAAAAGGCACTCTCATATGTGTGAAAAATTAAAAAACCTTTATTACATTGGCTTGGATAGAAAAACCTATAAAAGACCCCAATGTGTTTCAGTATTGTATCCTTCATCAGGGAGTCAAACATTTCACAATAAAAGGAAGAGGTTTTTAAAAAATGTAAACCAATCAGAGACCTCCACATTGCGTACAAGGTTTAGGGTCTTCTGACTCCCTGATGAAGGCTAGGACAGAGAAACACGTTGGGGTCTTTTATAGGTTTATGTAACCAAGCCAATGTAAGAAAGGCTTTTTCATTTTTCACACATATAAGAGTGTCTTAGAATCTACTTTTTTCATGCTCAGTGTTTTCCCATCCAAAGAGCAGCTCTAATAATTACTTAGTAGTGGTCCTAAAGCAAACTTTTTTAAGGTTTAGTGTTTGTTGGAACGTCTGTTAAACTAATTTGAGTGTCATTTAGGACAGTTCTATCACATCACACAGCTGAGTGAATCCTCTTTTTTTTTCATTTAAAGGTGTCATTCCACTGAAAACCACTTTTTCACTTTTCTCCTTTTGGAATCTGATGGCTCACCCAGCGTTACCATGGTGATGGCTCACCCAGCGTTACCATGGTGATGGCTCACCCAGCGTTACCATGGTGATGGCTCACCCAGACTTACCATGGTGATGGCTCACCCAGCGTTACCATGGTGATGGCTCACCCAGCGTTACCATGGTGATGGCTCACCCAGACTTACCAACACATGCTCCTTTGTCAGTGGTTCATCACCTCCACTGGCTGCATACTGCATTCACACTAAACAACAACAGGAACTAGGGACCCAGAAAAAGATGGTCCATTTGACGTCAGATAGACTTTAGCATCACCCACGTGGGGTTAAACCCGTCCCCAATTACAGCGAATCTGAAGTAGCATTAGCATCTACAAGAGAAGATGGTGCCACAGTAGCTGCTGCACAAACTGGAAAAAAATGTCAGATCAAACTGGTTCATGTGTCTCTGTGGAAATAAAGCCTTGTTTTTTCCCGGCATGTTTTCAAAACAAGCAATGGCACCAAACCCAGCTGGATGCTACTCAGGTAAAGGTAAACACATACAGACAGCGAGAGGGGAGGGGAGTGTTCCTTGAGACATTTTGAGCCAATCAGAGACGCCTCATCACATGGATGAGGAAGTACCAGTAAACTCTGTTGTTCGAACTACAGTCATTTTTCTACCATGAAAAAACAGCTGGAAACAAAAGAATCTGGACATTTTTTTTTAAATAGAACAATGTATTCAATAACAATGGAGAACACAGTAATATTAATGAAATAACCATGAAATTACTCCTTTAAGAAATATTGCTAATTTAAAGTCAGTTGTCTGAAAAGATGGAGCAAGTTTAAGGGATAGCTGTGGTTCAGTTGGTAGAGCGAGTCGTCCAATGACCAAAAGGTTTGTGTCCCAGCTCTGGCTGTCCACATGTCAAAGTGTCGTTGGACTGACAGAACCTACTGGTGTATGAGTGTGTGTGAATGGGTGAATGTGAGGCTAATGTAAAGAGCTTTAAACCATGAAGGTGGAACAGAACTATAGAAGTGAAGAACATTTATTCATGCGTTTGTTACCTCTCATCTGGACTATTAGTGGTGTTAAGAAATCTTCTATAAGTCAAATGCAGTCTGTCCAGAACGCTGCTGCTGCTCGACTTTTAACCAACTCCAGGAAGAGCTCCCACATCTCTCCACTTTTCAAATCTCTTCATTGGTTTAGGATCCGTTTTAAAATTGTTGTTTTAACTTTTAAAGCTTTAAATGTTCAGAACCCTCACTATAGCTTTCATTTCATTTATTTGTTTATTCAAACAGGTAAAACTAAAGAAATAAAACATACAAAGTACTTAACCAGAAATTAAAGCGACACCTCTTTAGCATCCTAGAAAACTATACCTTGTTCAAAAGAGTGTAGGACAGTGGTTCTCAAATCCAGGCCTCATGGTTCAGTGTCCTGCATGTTTTAGCCATTTCCTTCTTCTATAACACTTAGTTCAATTATTGATCAGATCTTCAGAAGCCTGATAATGATGTAATGGCTTCCAGGTGTGATGGAAGACTTGGAATGTACAGTAAAAAATGGCATTTTGTGGGAAAAAAAAATGGACTTATCTGATTTTGCAAATAAACTCTTCATATATATATATATATATATATATATATATATATATATATATATATATACATATATATATATATATATATATATATATATATATATATATATATATATATATATATATATATATATATATATATATATATATATATATATATATATATATATATATATATATATATATATATATATATAGGGAGAAAGTCATATCATATCTTTTTCTTTTTCCAGTTTTCATCTCAAATGTGTAAATTGTGCAAAATAAACATGTATCTGTACAGGTTTGTTTTTTTTGGGGGGGGGGCAGGGATTACTTGCTTGGAGCCCCAACAAACCCATTCAGTGACTTAATTCCACTAAGTTGTACCTCATCTATGTTGTTAAGTTATGTTCACATAATAAAGTACTGTATTTTCCGCACTATAAGGCACATTAAGCAAAAGAAAAAGAAAAGAGATAAAAACGTTTAAAATCATGAGATAAAAAAGCCAAAATTATGAGATAAAAAAGCCAAAATTATGAGATAAAAAGCCAGAATGAAAAAAAAATCATGAGATAAGAAGCCAATATTCTGAGATAAAGTTGAAATTATGAGATAAAATGTCCAAAATTATCAAATAAAAAAATAAACATGAGATAAGAAGTCAAAATTGAGGTAAAAAGCAAAAATTCCAAGTCACTATGCTCAACCAGAATTAATCCATAAATGTATAAGATGCACTGGTTTTTGGAGAAAGTTAAAGTGTTTTAAGTGCAGGAAAATAGGATAGTCATAAATAGGAATGAGAGTAAGTGAATTTCAGTCAATAAATCACTAAATTGTATAAAAAAAAAATGAATGGACATTTTAATTGAAATACTATTGAAAATAACATGGGGTGGCAGAATAAGGGCAAATGCCCCTTGGTGCCACCCTGTAGAAGCGCCTCTGAGAACATGTTACAGCAACTTAATACATTTGACTTAGTACGACTATTTCTGAAACTTTGAGTGTTCACAACTTAATATATTTAATTATTCTGAATGTTCGGGTTGAGGGGGATGACCTACCCCCACAAATACAAATATTTGACATAAAAATGTAGGGAGTAAAAGGAAAATGTTTAAGTAAAACTAGTTAAGTACAGTAAAGGAAGAACTTGTATTTAGTTACTTCCACCTCTATGTTCTGTCCAGTTTGGAACACGTTTCATTCAGACGATGCCAGACAGGACCAGTTCTGGTCCATGTGGTGCCCTAGGCGAACACCCCTCTTTCCTTTTTATGGAATTAGAAATGATCATCTGTAAACATAGTGTCCTACATCTGGTGGAGTATGTACTGAGTGTCCATGAATAATCACTGTCAATGTTAAGTTTAATGATTTATTTATATTTATGATATTTTCCACACTATAAGGCGCACTGGATTATAAGGCACATTAAGTGAAGCTAAACAGTCACAATAACTCTCAACCCTATTGAGTTGTAACATGGAACAAAAAACACTCTTATTCTCCTACATCAAATTTTAAGAGTCCAAATAATGAGATAAAAAGTACAAATAATGTGACAAAATAAGTCAAAATTATGCGATAAAAAAGCCAAAATAATGTGATAAAATGTAAAAATGACACGACAAAAAGCCAAATTTATGCGACAAGTTAATATGATGTGACAAAAGTTACAATTATGCAATAAAAAGCCAAAATTATACAATAAAAAGACAAAATTATACAATAAAAAGGCCAAATTATCAGATAAAAAAAAATCTAAATTCCAAGTCACTAAGCACAACCACAATTACTCCATACATAAGGTGCACTGTGATTTTTGGAGAAAATTGAAGTTGAAAAAAAAGGGTAGCTTAATATTCTAACTCTGTGGAACTTGGTGCCCCCATGACATCTGGTGCCCTAGGCGACCGCCTAGTCTGCCCAACGCTGGCCTTAATGCCAGAAAATCAAACTGTTTTAGTCAAGTTAAAATTAGAGAAAATTTTGAGAAAAGTCACTTATGTCTTTGTCTTACCTCAGTGTGTGTATTATTATTATTATTAATATTTAATAATGATTCGGAACCTTCGGGTTTACAGTGTAACACCGCCCCTGTCTGTATCGGCACAGTATCAGACAAGTTGGTCTCGCGCACGTATTGACTGAGATCTTTTTCATTTCTGTTGGAGTTTGAACGGAATTAAAAACCAGAGACAGAAGAGCTGCTGTTTTCTGACTCTAATGCTTTTCTTCTTTCCTTCAGATCTGTTTGTTTCTGCCTCCAGTTGATCCTTTTAGATCAACTGTCTCGGGATGTTCGGCTCGCGGTCACTACATGCCACCTAAGGCTGGTGTGTGTGTGTGTGGAAATGACGCGCGCGCATAAAGGACTGTCCCCTGTGTGTCACGCGCAGATAGAGGCGGTGGCACAGAGTGAAGCAGGACACACAGAGGACGGACGGACGGACGGACATACTGCTGTTCATTTGACTTGAGGAAGACTTGAACACGGACACAGAGTGGACACGCGGCCGTGGGGACACAGATGTGAGGGACTCAGGTGCAGAGAAAACAAAGTGGAGGACTCTGAGGATGCAGAAGTCACCAGTGGAAGATGCTAACTTCCTGTCCAAGTTTTTCTTCTGGTAAGACATGTAGAAAGTAACTGAGTACAAGTACTGCCTTTACTGTACTTAAGTAGAGATTTGAAGCTTTACTGGAGTATTTATTTTTCTGGACACTTTTGACTTTTACTCACTACATTTTTGTATAAATATCTGTACTTTATACTCTATTAAATATCTGTATCTTTGCCGATATTTATATGAATGTAAAGAGTATAAAGTACATATATTTCTATAAATGTAAAGAGTATAAAGTACAAATATTTATATAAATGTAAAGAGTATAAAGTACAAATATTTATATAAATGTAAAGAGTATAAAGTACAAATATTTATATAAATGTAAAGAGTATAAAGTACATATATTTCTATAAATGTAAAGAGTATAAAGTACAGATATTTATGTAAATGTAAAGAGTATAAAGTACAGACATTTATATAAATGTAAAGAGTATAAAGTACAGATATTTCTATAAATGTAAAGAGTATAAAGTACAAATATTTATATAAATGTAAAGAGTATAAAGTACAAATATTTATATAAATGTAAAGAGTATAAAGTACAAATATTTATATAAATGTAAAGAGTATAAAGTACAGATATTTATATAAATGTAAAGAGTATAAACTACAGATATTTATGTAAATATAAAGAGTATAAAGTACATATATTTATATAAATGTAAAGAGTATAAAGTACAAATATTTATATAAATGTAAAGAGTATAAAGTACAAATATTTATATAAATGTAAAGAGTATAAAGTACAGATATTTATGTAAATGTAAAGAGTATAAAGTACAGACATTTATATAAATGTAAAGAGTATAAAGTACATATATTTATATAAATGTAAAGAGTATAAAGTACAGATATTTATGTAAATATAAAGAGTATAAAGTACATATATTTATATAAATGTAAAGAGTATAAAGTACAGATATTTATATAAATGTAAAGAGTATAAAGTACAGATATTTCTATAAATGTAAAGAGTATAAAGTACATATATTTATATAAATGTAAAGAGTATAAAGTACAGATATTTATGTAAATATAAAGAGTATAAAGTACATATATTTATATAAATGTAAAGAGTATAAAGTACATATATTTATATAAATGTAAAGAGTATAAAGTACAGATATTAATATAAATGTAAAGAGTATAAAGTACAGATATTTATATAAATGTAAAAAGTATAAAGTACATATATTTATACAAAAATGTAAGGAGTAAAATTAAAAAATTGCCAGAGAAATAAATACTTCAGTAAAGTACAAATGCATAAAACCTGTAGTTAAGTACAGTAAAGGAAGTACTTGTATTTAGTTACTTCCACCTCTGCTTATATTAATTTTGAAGTTAAAGCGTTAAAAACTTTCTCTCACATGTTCTGTCCAGTTTGGAACACATTGATGTGACACAGTCAAACTGTGTGACGCATCATTGTTTTTTCACACAGTCAAGTTAAAATGACAGAAAAAAGTCACTAATGTTTTTGTTGTTGTTGTTACTGTGAACATGTAGCAGATAAAACAGCTTTGAAATGACCAGTAAGTAACGAAGTAAAAATATGTGGAGAAAAATATATAGAAAATCCACTAAAATTCACCCACAAAAAGAATAAACTAACACAAAAAGAGACAAAAACTACAAAAGAAAAAAATGATAAAATATTCCAAACATGTGCAAAAATACAAATATATACGAAATTATATTATATTATATTATTCAACACCTTTAATACAAAGCGACTATTCCATTTAATTATTTTAACATTTTGAATCAGATTAATCACAGGTTGATTTGGATTAATTTGGATTAATCATTTCTGTTTTTTTAATCAAATTTCCCACAAAAATACACTAAGAAACACAAAAAATATACAAAACATGATAAAGTCCACTAAAATTCACCCACAAAAAGAATAAGATAAAAAAACCTACAAAACATAAAAAATAAAGAAATAAATATGATAACATATTCAAAAAGTGCACAAATATGAATATATATGAAATTAACATGTTTATTCAACACCTTCAACAACAATAACAGTTCCATTTAATTATTATTATTATTATTATTATTATTATTATTATTATTATTATTATTATTATTATTATTATTATTATTATTATTATTATTATGTGCAATACTATATTATTAAATATATGTATTTATTATATATATTTTTATTATGTAACATTATTTAAAAATATATCAGATTAATCAGGTTAATGGATTAATTTGCATTAATTTTAAAACCTACTGTAAATAATAATAATAATAATAATAATAATAATAATAATAATAATAATAATAATAATAATAATAATAATAATAAATATAAATAAGTGTAAATGTGATGGAAGTAAAACACTCCACTGTTATTCCTCTGACATTAGAATAGATAATGAGTCCCTGAGACTTTTAACGGCACTGCTACTAATGTGCAGTGCATCATAGTGTGTGTGTGTGTGTGTGTGTGTGTGTATGGGGGGGGGGGTATACTGCCTATGATACTGTGTCTACATGTCTATACTGTCTACATTGTCCCTCTTTACTAAATAAAATAAAATAGAATGAATGAAATGACCTGAGTACCCAGGGCCTGAGGAGGGAGAGGGGCCCATGACAACCCTGATTTATTTATTTATTTATTTTTGTGATGTTTATTAATGTCACCAAATATTGGTTGGGTGAGATTAATGTAATCACTTTGTGCGTGTGTGTATGTGTACATATATATATGTATATATATATATATGTATGTTCCTCTCGCCCCACGTGGGCGTTGTCTCCTTCAGACTCGGGTCCTCTACCAGAGGCCTGGGAGCCTGAGGGTTCTGCGCAGGATCTTAGCTGTTCCTAGCAATGCGCTCTTTTGTACAGAGATCTCTGATGTTGTTCCTGGTATCTGCTGGAGACATTGTCCCAGCTTGGGGGTCACTGCCCCTAGTGCCCCCATCACTACTGGTACCACTGTTGCCTTCACACTCCACATTTTCTCTAACTCCTCTTTCAGCCCTTGGTATTACTCTTCTCTTCTCATGTTCTTTCTTTCTGATGTTGCTATCACTGGGGACTGCTACATCTATCACCACCACTGTCTTCTCATGTTTATCCACCACCACTATATCAGGCTGATTGGCCATCACCATCTTGTCAGTCTGGATCTGGAAGTCCCACAGGATCTTGGCCTGTTTGTTCTCTGTCACCTTTGGGGGGTTCTCCCATCTTGATCCTGGGACCTCCAGTCCATACTCTTTACAGATGTTCCTGTACAGTATGCCCGCTACCTGGTTATGCCTCTCCATGTATGCCTTGCCTGCCAGCATCTTACACCCTGCTGTGATGTGCTGGACTGTTTCAGGGGCTTCTCTACACAGCCTACACCTGGGGTCCTGTCTGATGTGGTAGACCCCGGCCTCTATTGCTCTGGTGTTCAGGGCTTGTTCTTGTGCAGCCATGAGTAGTAGTAGTAGTATATATATATATATGTATATTGTTCACTATTGTTACCGTTGTTCACTATTGTTACCGTTGTTCACTATTGTTACTGTCTGTGACTAGAATAAATGCTACCTGCACAAGGCTGCTGCTTATTCTGGTCATGTGGTCATGACATACATACATTTTAAGCCTAATTTATTCCCTCTGTTAATTAAGGAAACAGACGTTTTCATCTGGTTCTGGAGGTAGTTTCACACGAAAGTTTGACCGTTGGTCAGGAGTTTAGCAATCCGGTGAGCTCTTGGGGAAACGGAGCAGTACCACAGGAAATTGTGGGGGCAGAAGTGACCGAAGTGTAAAATTTCGGAATTCCACCCATGAAGTAGGTTCCCGCTAGGACTTTAAAAATGGCGATGGAGGATAGAATTTGTGAGCTGGTCCATCTGTATGATGTGTGCCTGGGCACACCTGAGCACACCTGAGTACACCTGAGCACACCTGAGCACACCTGGGCACACCTGAGCACACCTGGGCACACCTGAGCACACCTGGGCAAGGAGACGGTGGAAGGTTCTGAAATAGTGAATATGTTTCTCCTCATCCACCTGACTCATAGGTAGAAACAATGACACCAATTCACCATCAACTGTCCTCCTTGTATGAAGTGGATTCACACTCCATCATCTTGTGCGTCTATTTCTGGTCTGTTTTTCGTGCCTCCACAGTAAATACATCAAAATCACCGCTTCAATAGGCGCCATGTTTCTTGAACCCTCGACAGTGCAACTCGTTACTGCCTCCTAGAGGATTTCAAACGTAACATCCATAATATGGACGGAGGCGTAAATACCAGTTCCGGGACCAATGTCAGGAACGGAAAGACGAATTTTGTCTGGTTCTGGAGGTATAAATTAGGCTTTACTCATCCAGATGGGTGCGGAAACGGCACCGTCTCCAGATCTTCCCACTCTGGGACCCATTTTCCAATGATATCATTTTGGGGTACCCATGACACTGGTCTCATTTTGATGAAAGGCCAATTTGTTAATGGTGTCGTTCCATGGTTATTTCATTAATATTACTGTGTTCTTCATTGTTATTGAATACATTGTGTGTTGGTTCTATTTTAAAAAAATGTCTGGATTGTTTAGTATCCAGCAGTTTTTTCACGGTAGAAAAATGACTTGCGGTCGAACTACAGAGTTTACTGGTACTTCTTCATACATGTCCATGACGCGGTCACGAGGTGTCTCTCATTGGCTCAGAATGCATGAAGGAACACTCCCCCCTCCCCTCTCACTATCTGTGTGTGTTTACCTTTATCAGAGTATCATCCAGCTAGATTTCGTGATGTCGCTTGTTCTGAAAACATGCAGAGAAAAAAACCGAGGCTTTATTTCCACAGAGACACCTGAACCAGTTTGATCCACCATTTGTTTCCAGTTTGTGCAGCAGCTACTGTTGCGCCGTCTTCTCTTGTAGATGCTAATGCTAATGCTACTTCAGATTCGCTGCCGGGGACGTATTTAACCCCACATGGGTGACGCTAAAGTCCCTCTGACGTCAGACGGACCGTCTTTTTCTGGGTCCCTGGTTCCTGTCGTTGTTTAGTGTGAATGCAGTATGCAGCCAGTGGAGGTGATGAACCACTGTCAAAGGAGCATGTGTTGGTAAGTGTGGGTGAGCCATCACCATGGTAACGCTGGGTGAGCCATCACCATGGTAACGCTGGGTGAGCCATCAGATTCCAAAAGGAGAAAAGTGGAAATGTATTTTTCAGCAGAATGACACATTTAAGAAAGTACGTCGGTTTCACACAAATTCGTTTCTGTGCGGATTGGGCCTAAAACAATGTCCAAACATGATGCAATTTAAAACTAAATATAAATAATATGTTTTTACTGGATATAGGGATGGAATGGAGAGGAGCACACACAAGGTGTAAAGATGTATTTAGTTCATATTGACTTTTCTTTTTATTTATGTGTATCAGTTGGTTCTTTTCTGACCAGTATCTTTTTTTCTTTTCATTATTCAACTGTACATATGTATTATTATTATTAATAGTATTAATATTATTAAAGGGTTTTGTACTAGTAGTACTAGTAACTTTGGGAAGTAAATGTTTAAAAACTAGAAGAAGTGGGATTCGAGGTAAGATCGGGTTTAAAAAATCCAGGCAAACCCGACCCAGGCTCATGGGTATTAAAGCCCGACCCAGCCCGAGCCCAACCAATTAACTAGGTTTGTAGACCCGAGCCCAAAGCACACTAGAAATTCCATTTTTTATTTGTTAGTACTCAGGAAGAGGAGGGGTGATTGATGATAACAAATTTATGATTTCATCTTTTGTAACAAAATCTAGAGGAATTGAAGATAATATATAAATAAGAAGTCAGATAAAATACAACAGCTACAGTTTAAAGTTGTTTAAACACCTGCTCAGTGTCCAGGTCAAACCAAAGTATCACATTGACTACAGTCAGTGAAGCCAACGCATGTTTCTGTGACATATTCAACAATTAATTTAAAGCTTTTTCATACCTCACTCTTACCGGTGTTTACCTTTTCAGTTCCCCTGTCTTTAGTTTATCCTTGACTTCTTGCTGTTCCATGTCGGGACTCGGTCAAATTAGATGCAGATTGTGGAGGTGGAGATTATTAAGAGGGCGGTGTTGACGTGTGCAGAACATGCAGACGTGCTCTGGCTCCTCTTTAGTTCAATAACAATTATCTTAGATTTTTTTATCCAAATTATTTATTTTATAACAAGTATTCCTTAGTTTAGTATCCACACATCATTTTCGTATACATTTTTATAAACATATATATATATATATATTTTTAAAAGTCAGAAGAGAGAAGCCTGGCCCGACCCGAACGTAATGATCGACATTTTAGACCCGAAATTCGGATTCAGATTCGGGCTTGGGTTTAAGATCTTTCCTCTAAATGGGATTAAATAAGTTTTGACTTCTTCTCACTCCTTTTTGAACATGTTATTGTGTTTATTGCTCTTTCTATTTTATTATTTGTTTTGTTTTGTTCAAACTAAACTTCAATCAATCAAACTGTTCCATTTCATTATTTTAAATATTTTAATCAGATTAATCACAGGTTACTTTGAATTAATTTGGATTAATCATTCTCAAAAAACTTTATATTGGTCGACTGTTTTTTTAATTCAAATTTCCCCAAAAAATACACTAATAAACACAGAAAATATATAAAAAACAGGATAAAATAGGACAAAATTCATCTAATCCATATTAGGGTATTTTTCTGTTTAAAAATACACACACAGGGCAATGTATCTTTTCATGAAAAAATATGTACAAAAATAAATTAAAAAAACAATTTGTCATGATAAACTTTTTAATCTTGCCCAAACAATGGGTGAGATTATTGTAATTACTGTGTGTGTGTGTGTGTGTGTGTGTGTGTGTTATATCATGCTACAACTCAATGAAATCACATGGACATATACATATAACTAATGTACATCAGATGCAATGATCTATTTGAGTAAAGGTCAAAGGTCAAGGTCACAATTAACTAAAAGGTCAAAACTACATTATCGGTTGTAACTCAAGAACAGAGGGTCACAGAACTTTCAAATTGGTACCAAACGATGGGGAATGATGATTTATACAATTCTTATAATTGGTGTTATCACCTACGTCTAATAGTTTTTAAGATCTCTGGAGGTCAAAGGTGACACAAATTAACTTGTGTAACACTGTTTGTGTCAAACATAGACATATCACACTATAACTTAACCAATACTGGATATATTATCATAATATTACACACACTGACACATATATACATATAACGGAATTATCAATATTGCAAAAGGTCAAAGGTCAAGGTTGCATTTAGCAGAAAGGTCAAACTCACATTATTGGCTCTAATTCAAGAACGGGTTGTCATAGAAACTTGAGATTGACACAAAATGGGGGCGAGATTAGAATCTCTGAATATTTGCACCACAGTGATGCAGTGTCACATAAACAGTATCAAAGTGTTTTTACAGTTTACACATTTACACTGTCATGGTTTGATCTTTTTCATTGTAAACCTTTTACAGTGTAGATTAAGATGGCTGAAGAGTTAGAGGTTCAAATTCTGTCTCTGTCTCTGTCCACATGTCAAACTGAACCCCAAATGTGTCCTCATACAACCCTTACACCTTGTACATGTATAAAATATGTTTAAATCCACTGTTAAATATACATGGCTGTTAAATTTAACACACATTCATCCTGTGTGTTTCTGAAGTAGCATTAGCATTAGCATCTACAAGAGAAGACGGCGCCACAGTAGCTGCTGCACAAACACAAATGTTGGATCAAACTGGTCTCTGTGGAAATAAAATGTGCAGGATTTTTTCCTGCACATTTTTAAAACAAGCGACTCCACCAAACCTAGCTGGATGTTACTCTGGAATGGTAAACACACACACAGAGTGACAGGGGAGGGGGGAGTGTTCCTTTATGCATTCTGAGCCAATCAGAGACACCTCATCACCACGCCATGGACACGTGGTCAAACATTGAAATGGACATATCTGAAAAACGGGACAGAAGATTTCTTTTTTTAAAGGTGTCATTCCACTGAAAACCACTTTTCCACTTTTCACCTTTTGGAATCTAATCGGTCACCCCAAGTTACCAACACATGCTGCGTTTGCTGCGTGGTGTGTCCCCTCCACTGGATGGATTCATCATCATTCATAGAAATAAACAACTCAGAAAAAGGCTGTCCAGTACACGTCACAGGGACATTGGTGTCACCCATGTGGGGTTAAACCTGTCCCCCATTGCAGCGAATCTGAAGTAGCATTAGCATTAGCATCTACAAGAGAAGAAGGCGCTACAGTTTGGTGGAGCAAACTCTCTGTGGAAATAAAGTGTAGTTTTTTTTCCTGCACGTTTTCAAAACCAGCGACTCCACCAAACCTAGCTGGATGTTACTCTGGGATGGTAAACACACACAGAGCCAGACGGTAGGGGGGAGTGTTCCTTCACGCATTCTGAGCCAATCAGAGACACCTCATCACCGTGCCATGTGAGGAAGTACCGGAAGGGATTTTTCTACTGTGAAAAAACAACATAGAACCAACACACAATGTATTCAATAACAATGAAGAACACATTAATATTAATGAAATAACCATGGAATGACTCCTTTAAATAGTAGTTTATTATGATTTTTTATAGAATTGTTTAGTATTTTTCAACAGCTGACACTGTTTTTTCCCATAAAAACAACAGATTTTTTTTTAAGTGTAGAGACTAAATGTTCTTACAGGGACAATGACATAAGTTGACCTTTAACCTTTTGATCAGTTTTGCTGGTGTACATGCATGAGCTTATTTGTACTTATTGTCCATCTGAACCAGGGGTCGACAACCTTTAACACCCAAGAGACATTTGAACCTGGTTTCCATGGAAACAAAAACACTGCCGCTCATCATCTTTAAAAGTCTCAGTGAATGTGTCCCAAACCTTCATTTTTTTTATCTCTCTCAACTTTATTTTCTCTCTTTTTCCCTCCATACTATAAGATACTGACCATGTACTTCTGATATAATTTTTAAAGGCGTGGTTTTGAGGGGTGGGCTGTGGCTCAGTTGGTAGAGTGGGTCGCCCAATGACCAAGAGGTTGGTGGTTCGTGTCCCAGCTCTGGCTGTCTACATGTTGAAGTGTCCTTGGGCAAGACACTGAACCCTGACTTAGGCCCCCAGTAGGACTGACCTTTGACCTTAGAAACCTACTGGTGTATGAATGGGTGAATGTGAGGCTAATGTAAAGTGCCTTGAACACCATGAAGGTGGAAAACAACTATATAAGCACAGAACATTTACCCAGAGGCATGGGTGCGTATACTTTCAAAATATATCTGCAGGAACCGATTTCCAAGATCTCCTACCCTCCCTTTAAATGGAATGGACTCTTTCACAGGGAGAACGAGGTGAGGGGGGGTCCAAACTAATGATTTTGAAATGTGAGGGGGGAGTCCCCATCAGGTTGTATGGCAGCGACGCCCATGGTGCGGATCATAATATTTTGCCAGTTTCTAACCTTCTATCATAGTTTTTTTTTACCATAAAAATGAAGGTTTATCTGCCAGTGTGAGTGGAGTAAAACAGTCGAGTGGAAGGATTAAGTTACTACTAATATTCTTATTCTTATTCTTATTCTTATTCTTATTCTTATTCTTATTCTTATTATTCTTATTAATATTATTATTATTATTATTATTAATAATAATAAATATAATAATAATAATAATAATAATAATAATAATAATAATAATAATAATAATAATAATAATAATAATAATAATAATAATAATAATAATAATAATGTGAACATTTTGTCTAGTTCCAGGAATAGTGTGTGTGTGTGTGTGTGTGTGTGTGTGTGTGTGTGTGTGTGTGTGTGTGTGTGTGTGTGCTGATATGACTTGTAATCACTGTGCTTTCATGGTCAGACTAATGACACAGTGAATCCTTCTGAGGACATTCAGTCCTAGTGATTCACACACCTCATACAGGACATTTTTGTCCAAGTTCCTCCTCCTGGGATCAATAAAGTCTTATCTTATCTTCTATTATGACATTTTTATTTTCT